>CAUYLG010066402.1:0-59481 GCA_963573385.1 Cacajao melanocephalus
TGTAATCCTAGCTACTCAGGAGGCTGAGGCAGGAGAATTGCTTAAACTCAGGAGATGGAGTTTGCAGTAAGCTGAGATCATGCCATTGCACTTCAGCTTGGGCAACAGAGTGAGACTCTGTCTCAACCAACCAACCAACCAACCAAACAAACAAAAAAGAGTTCTGCATCTGAGGGATGTACATCCTTCTCTGCCTGAGGAAAGATTCCTGCCAGCTTGTTCTTGATGGTTGCCTGGATCTCCGGTTGGTAGGAAAGAGAGGCGTGGCCTTGTTTTGGTCCCCATTACCCTGTGACATTTGGCTTGTTGCAATGGCATGTCTTGTTATGGTAGATTGAGGGGAAAAATGCAGTTAAATAAATTTGAACCCATAAGAACAGAAGGGAAGAAGTTGCAAGGCAATATGTAACCTGGGTTTCAGATTTTGTGAAAAAGAACAGCCTGTGTTTATAAATGTGGAGAAGGGCTGGGAGAGGACACGGCCAACTACCAGAAGTCACTTCCGAGCAGTGGGGTGTGCTGAAGGGTATTTTAACTTTTACACATCTCTATATTGTTTGGATTTTTCACAATGGGCATTTTTACTTTTGTAATAATGAAACAATAGAGTATTTTTCCCCTTGAAGTATAAGGTGCTGTTTGTGTATTGTGATTGCAAGGAGCACGGGGGATGGGGACAAGAACAGAGACTGGTTAGGATAGCAGGACCTTCCACAGTATTTGAATACGGTAGATTGCCATCAGGTAAATTCTGAACTGGTGTCTCTGCATGGCAGGATAAGCAGACCCAGGGGAAAAAGGAGGGAGTCCCACCTTGGGAAGCTCCGGTAGCATAGACTGCGTGAATGACACTATCAGCCCAGCCAGCCCTCCAGAGGAGTGCGACAACTGTCTGTGAGTCTGAGGGGCAGGAAAGCCTCAAAGAGTGTTGGATTTCACCATGTTGTGAGGAAGGGCATCCTGGAAAGACGGAACAGCCAACAATTAGCATTTGCTCTGCGTCAGGATTGTTCTAAGCAGTTTATTGTGTGTGTGTATGTGTGTATGCACACACACGAATATATATATATATATATATATATATAAATTCATTTAATCCAGTAACATGTCTATAATATAGATACTACTATTATTATTCCCAGTTTACAGATGAGGAAGGTGAGGCTCAGAGAAATTAGATAACCTACCCAAGGACACACAGCTAGAATGAGGAGGGGCTGAGTCAGGAATGTGGTTCATAACTCCAAGTTGGAGAGAAGGCTGTGTGTGCAGGCGAGTTTTGTTTTGTTTCTAGCAGGAGGGGATCCTTTGGTGAAGGGGCAGCCACCCAGAGCTCTAGGCCTTCAGGAGCCAGGTCATTAATCCTCTCTAAGCTATGCCTGTGAAATGAGGACAATGATTTTTGCTCTCCTCATTTCCCTTTCAGAGCTGGCCCCTTGTGCTGACACTAGAGGTTATTCTCAACTTTGCAACAAAGCCTTGGGGCATTAGGGGTGGTGGTGTTGCTCTGGGGTGGGGGCCACTCCAGAGGCTCAGGGCTAAAGCTAGGTGTTTTCTCAGGCTCCAGCCAGTGCAGAGGGCTGTGGGAGCCTCAGGCCTTCTTCCTGCACAGCTCTCCCTCTGCAGGAGCCAGTGCAGGTCAGCAGGGAAGGCCCTGGAACAGCTGTGCTCCCAGAGGGTCCTGGGGAAAGCCCCTGGAATCTTGGCTGCACCCCTGCTGGCTCTGTGACCTTGGGCAACTGCCTTACCTCCATGGAGCCTTTGGTTCATTGGGTTGTTGATTAAATGAGTTGATCTGTTTAGGGTGCTCAGAATAGTGCCTGGCCTGGAGTAATTGCTATATAACCTGGGACTGTTGTGTTTATGATTTAGTAAATACTTAGGAAGCTGGGTGCTGGGGAGACTGGAATGGGTAAGGGAGGCCTCTTCCCTGATCTCTCGGACCTCTGTGTCTAATAGGATGACCAACTGTCCTGGTTTACCTGGCCTGATGGCTTTCCTGGGACGTGGGCCTATCACTGCTCAAACTAGGAAAGTCATTGGCAAACCGGGACAAACTGGTTTCTCTGCATCTCGTAGGGGCACAGATAATTGGACAGGCCTTCCCAACAAGACATGGTAAAGAAGTTCAGGCTGTCATGGAAGCATTGGACAGGTGAAGACTGAAGCCTGGGCAGCAGGGAGGGCTCCCAGGGGAAGAAGCATTTGAGCTGAGACCTAAGGATAAAAAAGAGTTGAGCAAGCCGGGAGCCACGGCTCATGCCTGTAATCCCAGCACTTTGGGAGGCCAAGGCAGGCAGATCACAAGGTCAAGAGATCAAGACCATCCTGGCTAACATGTGAGACCCCATCTCTACTAAAGATTCAAAAAATTAACCTGGCATGGTGGCACGCGCTTATAGTCCCAGCTACTTGGGAGGCTGAGGCAGGAGAATCGCCTGGGCCCAGGAGGTGGAGGTTGCAGTGAGTTGAGATCGGGCCATTGCACTCCAGCCTGGGCGGCAGAGCAAAACCCCATCTCAAGAAACAAAAAAGAAAAAAAGGGGTTGAGCAAAGGAGGAAGGTGGGTGAGGGGAAGGCACATGGAGCAGAGTGTCCCAGGCAGAGGAATGGCATGTGGGCAGAGCTGGAGGCCAGTGAGTAGGTGGCACGTGTGGACTCAGGTATGCCTGGGGCCAGTGCACTGGGACAGGCTCATACAAGTGCTGAGAGGAGGATGCAAGGGGCAGTGTGGCAGGGAGATATACACAGATATATACATGCATGTACAGCCACAGATTGCCTCTCACAGCAGTGGTTGCCTCTGCGGAGGAGTACTGGGGAGGGGGTGCTGGAGAGGCAGGACAGAAACCCTATGGGGCTTTGTAAGCCATGAGAATGTAATACCTACTCCAAAAGATAAAGTAATCTAAAGCTACAGGCCCGCATGCCTGGGCTCACTCCCACGCCCAGCTCATTCCGGCAAAGGGGCCTGGAGACAGTGGCTGGAGGGGCCCCCAGCAGGGGCTGGCCCAGCCTCAGGGGCACCAAGCTGGCCTAGGAAGGGGAAGAGGCCACAGCCACACTGTCTGCCGCCAGGGCCGAGCTCCGGCCTCCCCCAGGCCTGCGGCAGACAGAACTAAACAGGCTGGCTTATCAGCTGTCGCCACTGCGTCCCACCCGGCTGAGCCGGGCTGCGGCCGCCAGGAAAGTGGCCCCCAGCTTGTTGCCAGGGATAGCATTGGCCCAGGGTGGGGAACCTGTGGGGGTGTTTTCCCAGGGTTGGTCTGGGGTGGTGGGGTGTCTGGTAGGTGTGTAGCTGCGGTGGTGGGGGCGGTGGGGAGCAGGGACTGGGGCCCAGGGGGTGCTCTGAGGAAGATTTGCTGTGGAGTTTTAAAGAATTAATTTTTGGTATTATTTTAAAATAATTCAAGAATTCATTCTCTTAAAAAAAATCAGGCTATTCTTTAGTGTGTGAATGGTGAATTCCTCCTCTGGAGACAGACCTGTGGGGTGCTGGGTCTGGGCTGTTCTGTGTCATGTATGTGTCCTCATTCAGTCCTCCCAGCTTCAGGAGGTGGGCACTGTCGTGCTTATTTTACAGATGAGCAAACCGAGGCTCAGCCTCCTGAAGGTTTGTCCCAGGCCCCAGGGCAGGGACGCAGCACAGCTGGTTCCACACCACCTTCCTATCCTCTTCCAGGGTCCCCAGCACCTCCTCATTGAGAGAGGGGAATGTGACTAGGCAGGCATCCCCTGGCCTCCCTGGCCCTTAGTGTCCTCCTCTGAGCAATGGGTCAGACATTCTGGGTCTGCTCCCTCTTCGGGGAAGTTGTGAGGCTAGGCCAGGGATTATGAGTCTCTGTGCAGAGGAAGTAAGGGATGGGGGCACTCCTTCTGTGTTTCCCCTCTTCCCTGGATCCCAGTGGGGGCGGGGGATTGCCCCCAACCACTACCTTTGTTACACGAGGCCCATCTACCCCTAGGGGTTTAGTCCCCAGAAACAGCAGGCCTGGCCTCGCTCAGCCACCCCCTGGCTCGCTGCCCAGGGAGACCAGACTGCGCCTGGCTGGGCCAAACCCAGATCTCTGAGGGTGGGGGGCAGCATGGGGAGGGAGAAGGGGAGAAGGAGGAGGGAACTTCAAAGCCCCTATAGCTGTGGGACAATTTGGCAGAGGCTGCTGGGGGCTAGGGGTGGGAGTCTGGGGGCTGAGGGACAGAGTGAAGGCAATGGTGAGGACTGGGCTGGACCCCATCACTGTGAGGGCTCCCACAGGCACCCGTACTCAGCTGTTCTGCCATCAGACTCACTGCCTTTCTCCAGACCTGCCCCAGCTCTTGGGAGTGCACCATCCACCTGGGTCTCAGCTAGAAATCTGGGTGTCCTGAGACCCCTCCCTTCCTAGGGACAACCAGTCACCACGTCCTGATTCTCTGTTTCCCCAATATGGCCCCAGCCTGGGCCAGCTCTCCATCCCCTGAGGAGCTTCTCTTCCTCTTATGAGGACCTTGACTGCTGTTCCCCAACAGGCCTCTCTTGCCCCCTGTCTTGTGCAGTACCCCCTACACACACTACACACACACACACAGAGACACACGAGCACGTGCGCACGTGCAAATGTGCACTTCTCCTCCCCAGAATCCCCTAAGTTCTAGCTCCAACATGCAATTTGACCCCCTCTCACCCAGGTTTAAGCCATTTAATAGGGCCCTACTGCTAGAGGGACTGTCTGAGCTCCTCACATGGCCTTTGAGGCACCTTTCCCCAAACCCCCCTCTATTTTGTTAGCTTTTCCCCCTCTCTGCTCCCTGTTCCACCCCAGGAAAAGCCTCCCCATCCTCTAACTCAGGGTGTCTCTCCCAGCCCCAGGCCTTTGCTCTGCCCTGGCTGTTTCCTCTCTAGAAGGCTCTCCTTGCCACCTACTCTTGACTCCTTCCCCAGGCACTAACCCCCTTCCCCCAACAGCACTCCTCCACAGCTCAGAAGGGGGTCCACACGTGGGTGCATACATCGCAAGGCAGTGTGGGAAGGGTTCTGACTGATGAGTGCCTGTCTGTCTCCTTCTTGGGACTGGGTATTCTTTGTGGGCAGGGCTGGGCATTTTATCTCCTTGGGAAGTGGCCAGGAGCTCAGTAAGACTTTGTCAAATGGGTGATAACAGTAGGATGAGCTTGGTGCTGAGCACAGGGACATCAGAGACATCAGGGTTCCCTCTTCAAGAGCCCCTGTGTGGTCTGGGCCTGAGGCATTCCATTCTGGTGGCGGACACCGTCCTAGAGTGGCCTTGGCAGACCCCAGCCCAGACCATCTTCGAAGACAGGTCCAGCCTGGCAGGATTTCCTCTTAGTGGAGGTACCTCAGCCCACACAGCCAGTCCCTACAGCATTATCTTCCCAAATATGTTCCCCAATACTCCCATAGTGTCCTTCCCTGGCTCATACCCCCACCAGCAGGAAGTCCCCATTCCGCGGCTGACCCATGCCTCCCCAGGCTCTCCTCTTCACAGCCCAGGCTCCGGCCAACACCAACAAACAGAACACAGCCTGCTGCTCCCTGTGCACTTCCTTGTTCTCACCCGGGAGCCTTTGCCTTTGCTGGAAATGCTGCCTATAGCTTCCCCCTACTCTTTGTCTTGGTCCAAAGCTTGCCCCTCCCTCAGGCCCCGCTGAAATGCAGCCTCCTAGAGGTCCCTCCCAAGATCCCCTTCTTGCCCAGCACTTAGCTTTCTCTGCTGTCTGCTGGAGTTATTTATGCTGGGCTGATGTCCCTGTGAGCCTGGAATGGAGCTTCCTGAGCCTCCGTCCTATCACTGGAGGTGCTTTTGCTGTAGATTGGTTCATAGAGATTTACCATGTCTCACAGACAGGGAGGCTTAGGCTCAGGTCTTTGAAGCCAGCCTCCCCGTTCCTGGCTATGAGGCCTTGAACAACTGACTTAGCCTCTCTGAGCCTCAGTTTTCCCTCCTGTAAAATGGAGACAATGATCAAATCCCTCTCTAGGAGTACCTTATACCTGATAAGTACTTTCTCTGGACAAGCTCCCCTCATGGAGCAGGTAGCCTGCTGGGCCAAGGGGACACGCCACCCACAGCCTGGCTCCCAACCGTACTCCAGCCCCAGGCACCCCACATTCTCTCTCCATGGCCCTGAACGGCCTAGGGCCACCTGTTTGCAGGAGGTGTGGGCAGAGCTGGGGGTAGAAAGAGAAGTGGGGAGGCTAGGAGGGGCCAGTTTTCCCATGCCACCCATCCTGGTAAAGAACTCTGAGTTCCTCAAGAAATTTACATTGGAGCCTGTCCTTCCCAGTTATTCTGAGGGCACATGAGCTACATTTGTCAAGGCAGGAGGATGGTTTGGTTTATAGCTTTTAAATATTTACACATACAGTAGTAAGTGGGCCCTGCGTCCTGCCGGTGTTAAGGGAGAGTGGACACCTTGTGGGGGAGTTGTGCGGATTAAACAGAACGGCCCCCATGCAGTGGTTAGGTTAGCAGGTTGCCCAGAACATAGAATCACAGGCGGTGCTAGTCACTATCACCAAGATACGAAAGGCTGAGGACAGGAATCGGGGTGAGTGTGGCTGCCCCTGGAGAAGCTGGGGAGCAGGAGGAGGAGGAGAGCTACTTGAACTCCCCACCGTGTAGGGTGCACACAGGCTCAGACTTTTCTGCCGCTACTAGTATGCAGATGCTGGTGGCATGGCCTCTTTTCTCCTCTATGGGCACTCACCTCCCCACTCCCCGGGGTCATCAGGTAGGGCCTCATTGAGGAAGTGTTGCTCTGCTGGCCAGGGAGGGGTCTCACCATGTCACAGGGAGGCTGTTGATGTAAAGGAAGAAAGCGGTTAGGCTCTGGGACAAGAATAAAAGCTAGTACTTCTGTTCTTTTTGTAATTTTGGAAACTTATTATTATTGCTATCTTACTATATAGCAATGCGTAGTCAGGCCATTGTCAAAATGTTAACACATAGAGATAAGCCAAGGGAAAAAAAAAGCGGCTGCGTTCCCTTGCTGGGACAAAGCCACCGTGAACATTTTATTGGGGTTTCCTTATACCCTAAGGGCTGAACCTATCATTCTTTTTGGATAAGGCTTTGGAAAAGAATTAGAGCTTCAGTCCTTGGGCTTAAGGAAACCCCTGTCTCTGTGGGTTTGAAACTCTGGGATGAAAAAGTTTAATTCTAGAAATGTGTCCCTTGCCCTGTCCTCTCCCTATCCCGTATCTCCTTTCCTGGGTCTGCTCAGCCCTTCCTACACAGCCTCCACCTACCCCTGTATTGCCTGGCTCAGTTCAGCCCCCAAACCTTTGCTCAGGATATGAATCAAGACATGCCAAGTGCTCCTCTGAGCTGACCCCTTTGTTTTACTTGGTGGGAAAGGGGGGACACACAGCACTGTGGTGGCACTGCTGGGACAAAGGCTCAAACCTTCTGACTTCCAGTCCAGTGCTCGTCCCCATAACCTATAACTGCTTGCCCTCTGTCTGTCTGATTCTTCTCCATCCATCAAATCTTCTGCCTCCTCCAGGGAGCCTTCCTGACTGCCATATGAAAAGCTTCTCCCTCCTGCAGCTTACTGATAATGATAAATCACATACTGAACACTTAGATATCATTCTAAAAACCACAGAACAACCCTATTATCCCCCATTTTACACATAACGAGCCTGAGGCTTTGAGACACAAAGTAAATTGCTGAAGGTAACCCAGAGTTGACACTGGCAGGCCATGCCCCTCAGAGCTACTGCCCCACTCGGCCCTACCTTCTCCTGGGCGGTTAAGTCCTGAGCTTGAGGTCCTCCTGGGCAGCTAGGGCACAGCAGAAAGAGCACTGGAATTGGAGTCCAACTTACTTTGCCACAAGAGCTAGCTGTGCTGCCTTTGCCCAGCTGTGGGAGCTTGGGGAGCCTCAGCACCTCTTTTTTTTTCTGAGACAAAGTCTTGCTCTGTCACCAGGCTGGAGTGCAGTGGCATGATCTCGGCTCACTGCAAACTCCGCCTCCCGGTTCAAGTGATTCTTTCGCCTCAACCTCCCAAGTAGCTGGGACTACAAGTGCGCACCACCACGCCCAGCTAATTTTTTTGTATTTTTAGTAGAGACAGGGTTTCACCATGTTGGCCAGGATGGTCTCAATCTCTTGACCTTGTGATCCGCCCACAAAGTGTTGGGATTACAGGCGTGAGCCACCACGGCCGGTCCTCAGCACCTCTTTTGGCCTCTATTTCCTCCTCTGCAAAATGGAATCATCCTGTCTGCCCTGTCCACTTCAGAGGTCTATTTGAGAACTACTGGGGAAGGGTGCCGGTCGGACTCATGGCAGAGTTTGTTTCCCCAAATGTAAGACACCCCAAACTCCTGACAGCACTCAACAAGTAAGTTTGCACAGAAAACAATATAGGCAGGGGCTCTGTTTGCTGAGGCTCTTGTTTGAGGATTTGGCTGGGGAAGAGCTGGGCTGCCCACCTGGCTCCCTGAAGAGTGCATGGCCCTCTGTCCCCTCCTGGATTCCGGGAGAAGACTGTCTGGCCCTGACTGGCTCCCTCCTCTCTGGTCTAGGTTCTGAATGCAGCCTGGGGCTGCTGGGTCCTGCTCCTTCCCATGGGCCCATTCTTCCCATGTGTAGGTCTTAGATGTTGGCCCCTCCTCAGGGGCTTGGGCCCTGCCCCCTAAAGGGGGTTTCCATGTGATTTGGGAAGGACAAAGAATGTCTTTTGCCAATAGGACAGAAATGACATGGTGGGTACTCCTGGCAGGCACACAGGAGTGGTACGCTAGCCTTCAGTCCCACATGGGCACAACCAAGCCATGGAAATACGCTTTTAATTACAGCATGGATGTAACTGGTTGGACCGAGCATTTTATTTTTTATGTATCTATCTATGTATCTACCTACCTACCTACCTACCTACCTGTCTATCTGAGATGGAGTCTCTGTCTCCATCTGGAGTTCAGTGGCGCCATCTCAGTCCACTGTAATCTCTGTCTCCCATGTTCGAGTGATCCTCCTGCCTCAGCCTCCCAAGTAGCTGGGATTACAGGCACGCACCACCACACCTGGCTAATTTTTGTACTTTATGAGATAGGGTTTCCCCATGTTTCCCAGTCTGATCTTGAACCTTCTGGGGCTCAAGTGATCCTCCCACCTTGGCCTCCCAAAGTGTTGGGATTACAGGCATGAGCCACCACGTCTGGCCCTTGTTCATTAAGTGTTACTGGTGGGATTTAAGGCATCAGGAATGTCTGATGGACTAAATATTCTCAGAGTCCCTGAAATTATTCTGCTTCAGCTGACCCTCATTTTGCCAATGTTTAAGCTGCCAAGTGAGGACATCATGGGGGTGGCAGGTCCTTGATTTGGTGACACTGGGAGTTGGTTCCACTCCTGGTGGACACCCAGCCTCCCTGTGAAAGACGGTCCTGCCCAGCCACCTCCCAGACCAGCAGCTTTTCCCATGAAATGGTACAGAAAAGGGCAATTCATTCAAGGTTTGGAGCCACACAGGCCTTGGTTCCAAGCTGACCTGGACCTTCAGATGCTGTCTCAGTTTTATGATTTTGGTAGAAATGATGCATGTGACTGTTTGAGAAGGTGTAAAGAGGAAACCACAAACCCAACCACTGGAGGTTATGAAGCATCTTTCTAGTTGTTTCTCTATGGAGAGGGGTATGCACAGTGTTTCCTGGCACTCGTCTAACTCAGCTCTCAAAGCCTCATAGAGATGAGTAAGGTGGAATGTCAAGGCTGGGGCATGGTGGGGGTCACAGTGGGACGCTGGTCCTATATTCATAATGTGTGTCCCAGTCAGGGGTGGTGAAGAGCTCTGCGTGTGCAGGGAGACAAAAAGCTATAAGAAAGTATGTCTGGCCAGGTGTGGTGGCTCACGCCTGTAATCTCAGCACTTTGGGAGGCCGAGGTGGGCGGATCAGTTGAGGTCAGGAGTTTGAGAACAGCCTGGCCAACATGGTGAAACTCTGTCTACTAAAAATACAAAAATTAGTCAGGGCTGGTGGTGCACACCTGTAGTCCCAGCTACTTGGGAGTCTGAGGCAGGAGAATCGCTTGACCCCAGGAGGCGAAGGTTACAGTGAGCCTAGATCAAGCCACTGTACCCCAACCTGAGTGACAGAGTGAGACTCTGTCTCAAAAAATAAAAAAGAAGGTGTGCCGACTAGGACAGGGCGCTCTCAGGGTCCCTCATCTATCCCTCATCATTCTCCAGGAAGCCAGTATGACACTGTGGCTTAAGACAGAGAACATGGGGTGCCAGGCTGCCTGGGTTCAAAGCCAAACTCTGCCACTGGCAAGCTGCCTGACCTGGGGCATGTTTCTTGATTTCCCCGTGCCTCAATTTCCTCATTTATAAATTGGGGGTCAATAATAGAACCTCTGTCATAGGGTTCCCTGAAGTTTAAATGAATGAATTCAAATAAAGCACTTACCAATCCTGGCACAAGGTGAACGATCCATGGGTTCATTGTTATTCTTTTTATTCTTTTTTTATTTTTTATTTTAATTTTTAATTTTCATTTTTTCTTTTGGAGACGGAGTCTTACTCTGTCGCCCAGACTGGAGTGCAGTGGCGTGATCCTGGCTCACTGCAACTTCTGCCTCCTGGGTTCCAGCAATTCTCCTGCCTCAGCCTCCCAAGTTGCTGGGACTACAGGTGCCCACCACCATGCCCAGCTAATTTTTTGTATTTTTAGTAGAGATGGGGTTTCACGGTGTTAGCCAGGATGGTCTCCATCTCTTGACCTCGTGATCCGCCCTCCTCGGCCTCCCAAAGTGCTGGGATTACAGGCGAGAGCCACCGCGCCCTGCCTAGTGCTGTTATTCTATGGCTACAATGCTCACACTATAGAACTAGCAGGACAGGTCCAGGGGATTGGGGGCCAAAGTGGTCTGGGGTCGGGCGCTCTGGGCTCCCAGATGGCCCTGCCTCTCCCTCCCTGAAACTCTCCATCTCTAGATCTTGCTCACTAATATCACCCACCTTTAATCAAGGTTTGTGGAGGCAGCAATTACATTGGACATCTGGGAACACAGGGTGTAATTTGTAAAGCCCTGGCCCATATAAGCCCGCTGTTATTCTTGGCTACTTGATCTTCCATCCCCCCAATCAGAAGAGTCAGAGAAACTGTTGTTCTTATGGTGGTTGTTTTTTTAAAAAACTGGCCTTTCAGGACTTTCTGAATTGATCTCCCATTTTATATAGAGGAAACCCAAGGCCCAGGGAAGTGAAGTATCGTCACCCACCATGAATTGGTCGTGCTGGGCTTCCAAGTGCAAACTCCGAGCTCCTTTCCAGACCCTGGGCAGTGACCTGGCTCTGTCTGTGTCCACGCTGCAAGCTCTGAGAGCTGTGGTGCTGCTGGGCTTTGCTTGAATCTCTCAGCTCCGTGCTCAATTAATGCTGCTCTGGAAGAACCAAAGAAGCACTTCTTTTAGCCCCTTGTATAGAGGAAGAAATGGAGGCTCAGACAAGACTGGCTGCTCTGAGTCCCACGGTGACCAGGACAAGGAGCTAGAGCTCAATGTTCCTGGGGTCTGGCCAGTGCTGTGCCCACTCCTCTGCTGGCCTTTCCATTTAGGGCACTTACTGAGCCCTTCACGAAGGAGCAGAGCCACTCTGGGGAGTGCTGTTGGCATCAAGAAGATGGTGGGAGAGGGTAGATGCCTGGCTCTTGGGGCCAGGCCTGAGGAGTAGGACAGAATGGCAAGTGGCTCAGCCCGAGACCATATTTACAGGAGGGGGCTTCTTTTCTTTTCTTTTTTTTTTTAATTTTTTTTTCAAAGATGGGGTTTCACCATGTTGGCCAGGATGGTCTTGATCTCCTGACCTTCTGATCCACCTGCATTGGCCTCCCAAAGCACTGAGATTACAGGCGTGAGCCACCGTGCTCAGCCCCAGGAGGAGGTTTCTTTATCCACTAGATCCATCCTTTCATGAAGGTTGGAGAGGGAGAAGGCCAAGCTTGTTCTATCCTGCAGCTAGGGAAACTGAGGCAGAAAGCTTCAGAGCAACATAGTGATTCATTTAGGACCAAAAGAGGCCATGTCAATACCTTCTGCTCTCAGTCCTCTGGCTTCCAAAGCTCTGGCCCAGATACCCCCAGCCCTTGAGGGTACACTCAGAATGAAGGGATCTAGAGGCAGAGGGTAAAGCCCACCCATCCTCTCACTTGTTGGAGGACTTTGGGACAAGTCATAGCCCTTCTCTGGCCTCAGTTTCCTCATGTGTATCATATGTTGATGGTAATTCCTGGCCTTACTTATCCCCTGAGGACAGATACAATCACAAATGGATGTGGCTTTTCTTTGAAAATTATAAACTGGGCTGGGCATGGTGGCTCACACCTATTATCCTAGCACTTTGGGAGGCCCAGGTAGGCAGATCACTTGAGTTGAGGAGACCAGCCTGGGCAACATGGCAAAACCCTGTCTCTACAAAAAAAAAAAAAAAAAAATACAAAAATCAGCTGGGCATGGTGGTGCATGCCTGTGGTCACAGCTACTCAGGAGGCTGAGGTAGGAGGATCACCTGAGCCCAGGAGGTTGAGGCTGCAATGAGCCATGCATTCCAGCCTGGGTGACAGAGCGCGGCCCTATCTCAAAAAAAGGAAAGAAAGGAAATATGAAGTGAAGGGCAGGTATGTGAGATGAAGAGAGCTCAGAGGGCAGGCACAGCTGTTGGGGGAAGAGGCTGCTACGGAGGTATACATATGCTGTGTGGATGTTGTGTTTTCGATATTACTCTATTTTTCATGCTTTCTTATGTAATTAATTTGTCTTTTTATTGTCCCTGAAATAAAGTTTAATACAAGGATAAGGAAATACAGAAAAACAGAGAGAGAGAGAAAGAAGGAAAGAAAGAAAATCCATAGTCCCAACTCCCAGGACCCCACCCCGGACCCCACCAGGGAAACCACTGTGAACATTTCAGTTCCTTCCAGGCCTTTTTCCATGCATATGTATCAAAATAGCAGTATGTATATGTGTATTGAAGACCATAGAATAATATTTTATCGATTGTTTTATGAAGTTTTCTTTTTTCCATTGGCAGTATTTCAATAGGATTTCAGTTTGTCAACACTTGTTCTTTGACAGTATTTTTTTTTTTTTTAAATGGAGTCTTTCTCTGTCACCCAGGATGGAGTGCAGTGGTGAGATCTCGGCTCACTGCAACCTCTGCCTCCTGGGTTCAAGTGATTCTCCTGTCTCAGCCTCCTGAGTAGCTGGGACTACAGGTGCGTGCCACCACAACTGGCTAATTTTTTGTATTTTTAGTAGAGATGGGGTTTCACTGTGTTGGCCAGGATGGTCTTGATCTCCTGACCTCGTGATCTGCCTGCCTCGGCCTCCCAAAGTGCTGGAATTACAGGCATGAGACACTGCACCCCACTGACAGTATTCTTTATTCACGGTGGGGAACATTCTGTGGATGGGCTTAGGGTGGTTTGGTGTACCAGCCACTATAGATCCAAGCTGTTTAAGTGACACAGAAACTGATAACACCATGAGGTTTCTACCTTCAGTCTCTGCCCCAAGGGATGAGGCTGGGAGTAGAATGGGGACTTAGGAGGCCTTTGGGACACGAGGCCCAATCTCTGACAATTTAGGCTGAGGTGGGGCTCAAGGGGGTTGGCTGGGGAGAGGGAGAAAGGGTGGGCACAGATCTGTCTGCACCCAAGCCCTTCTCCGCCCGCTCTCAGGGCCTCTTGCAGGGCTGGGGATGGCTTTTCTCCTCTGCTGACCTCTGGCCAGGGCCACCCCGGTGTTGGCAAACCAATGGTGGAGGACATCCAGAGGCAATGTGGCCTGGAGCTCGCCTTGTTCCCTGCTCAGCCTTCCAGGCCCAGAGTCCTAGGGAGGGGACTTTGTTCCACGACATTGAGGCCAAAGGCTGCTCTTCCAGACTTAGGGAGAGCCTTGAGGGGCAAGGAAGAGGGAAGGGAGTGGTTTGTCTCGGGCTCAAGGGTCATCTGTTCTTACCTGTCATAAGACAGGTGGAAACACTGAAGCCCAGAGATGGGAGGACTTTTGCCCAAGGTCCCACAGCAAGGGGTAGAAGTGTCAGGTCTGGTGACCAGCCTAGGCTCCTTCCATGACACCTCATCATAAGAGAAAGCATTGCCACTGAGGACACTGTCCCTAGAGCCAGAATCCTGGTGCTGCTGCATATACTCATTGACAGATGTATGACAATGACAACGGCCAAGTTATTTAACTTCTTGGTGCCTCAGTTTCCCCCTCTCCAAAATGGTTATAAGAATTGTCATAGCCGAGTGCGTTGGCTCATGCTTGTAATCCCAGCACTTTGGGAGGCTGAGGTGGGTGGATCACCTGAGGTCAGGAGTTCGAGACCAGCCTGGCCAACATTGTGAAACCCCGTTTCTACTAAAAACATAAAAATTAGCCGGGCATGGTGGTGGGAGCCTGTAATCCCAGCTACTCAGGAGGCTGAGGCAGGAGAATCACTTGAACCCAGGAGGCGGAGGTTGCAGTGAGCCGAGATTAGGCCATTGCAATCCAGCCTCGGCAACAAGAGTGAAACCCCATTGGCTGGGCGTGGTGGCTCGCACCTGTAATCCAAGCACTTTGGAGGCCAAGGCGGGTGAATCACCTGAGGTCGGGAGTTCAAGACCAGCCTGACCAACATGGTGAAACCCCGTCTTTAGAAAAAAAAAAACCATTGTCACATATGTATTTGATAGGGTTGCTGTGGGGCTGAAACAAGTCAATTCCTGTAAAGTGCTTTGAAAAGTGCCTAGCACACAGTAGGCACTCCTAAATGTTAGAGGTTGAAGTTTTCTCTCCAGCCATCCAGAAAAAGTGAAGGCCGACTTGTACCCCCGCCCTTCCCACACCAAATCTACAATTCCAAAACTTGCTCAGCTGGCTGAACATACAGAACATGAGGACATCCCCTTTCAGTTTTGTTCAGCTGAGGGACTCAAGTTTTTCCTCTTTGGACTGTCTTTTCCCTGGACATGCTAACAGGAGGAGCCTGGACTTTCTGGATATTTTTATTTGCTGCATCACATGGGATAAGTTACTTCCCCTCTCTTGGAAACAAGGGTTGGACTTCAGGATGGTTATAGCTCCTTCCAGTGCCAAAGCAGGTTTGGGATGCAGCCTGGAATAGGGAGGCTTGACAACCGGGGACTTAGCAGGTGTTACGGGTTGAACTGTGTCCCCCAAGAATTCACATGTTGAAGTCCTAACCCCCAGTGCCTCAGGATGTTATGGTATTTGGTGACAGGGCTTTTAAAGTAAAGAGATGAATAAGATAAAATGAAGTCATCAGTAGCCCTTAATCCAAATGTGCCTAGTGTCCTCATCAGAAAAGGAAATCTGCACAAAAACATGCAGAGTTGGCCCTCTTATCTGTGGGCTCCTCATCCACGGATTCAACCAACTCTGGATTGAAAATATTTGAAGAAAACAAAGGATGTTTGTATCTATACTGAATATGTATGGACTTTTTTTTTTTCTCATCGTGATTCCCGAAACAATACAGTATAACGACGAATTACATAGCATTTGCATTGTATTAGGTATTATAAATAATCTGGAGATGATTTAAAGTATAGGGGAGGACGTGCATAGTTTATATGCAGATACTGTGCTATTTTCTATAAGGGACTTGAGCATCTGTGGATTTCAGTATCCGAGGTGGGGTCCTGGAACCAGTTCTCCATGGATACCGAGGGAGGCCTGTGCAGAGAGAGACCTTGTGGAGACACAGGAAGAAGATGCAGTAAGCTAAGGAGAGGGGTCTCAGATAAAACCAACCCTGTCAATGCCTTTTTTTGGAGATGAAGTCTCATTCTGTCACCCAGGCTGGAGTGAAGTGGTGGGATCTCAGCTCCCTGCAAGCTTCACGTCCTGGGTTCAAGGCATTCTCCTGCCTCAGCCTCCTGAGTAGCTGGGATTACAGGAGTGTGCCACCACTCCCAGCTACTTTTTGTATTTTTAGTAGAGATGGGGTTTCACCATGTTGGCCAGGCTGGTCTTGAACTCCTGACCTCAGGTGATCTGCCCGCCTTGGCCTCCCAAAGTGCTGGGATTACAGGCATGAGCCTCTGCACCAGGCCATCTCTGCTAACACCTTGATTTCAGACTTCTAACCTCCAGAACTATGAAAACAATAACTTGCTGTGGGGTTTTTGTTTTTTTTGTGAGACAGAGTTTTGCTCTTGTTGCCCAGGCTGGAGTGCAATGGTGCGATCTCAGGTCGCCACAACCTCCGTCTCCGGGGTTCCAGCAATTTTCCTGCCTCAGCCTCCTGAGCAGATGAGATTAAAAGCACCCACCACCATACCTGGCTAATTTTGTATTTTTAGTAGAGAGCAGGTTTCAACATGTCGGTCAGGCTGGTCTCGAACCCCCTACCTCAGGTGATCTGCCCGTCTCGGTCTCCCAAAGTGCTGGGATTATAGGAGTGAGCCACTGTGCCTGGCTTAACCTTCTGTTGTTGAAGCCTCCAGTCTGTGTGCTTCGTTATGGCAGCCAGAGCAGACGGATGCAGTGGGGTATAGGTTGTTCGTCTGGTTCCATAAGGACGGTTTTGGATTCACCAGGTTGCCAGGACCTGTTGAGGGCAAGGGTGTGTGTTCCTGGTGCTTCTGAGAGTCCATCAGCACTGGGTCTGTGGCCCCTGGGGTCTCTGGGATGACAGAGACCAGGGCTAAGCATGTAGAGAGTGGTGGATCGTTCTAGCCCTGTACGTTCTTTGTCTCTCTTAGTCCTCCCGACACTTCAGGGTAGATATTCTTAGCGACATTTTTCAGAGGGGGAAATGGTGGCTCAGAAAGTCATCTACCCAAGGAGTCCAGCCCTTGTCTGCCTGACCCCAGACACATGCTCTTTCCTGCATACCCCATGCCCCCAAAAGGCCTCCCACATTGCCCCGGCTGGGCCTGTCTGTGCCCCTGTCACTGCGTGGGGGTATGACCCTGGCACCCTGTACCCCAGGGGCAAGGGAGAGCCAGGAAGGGCCCAGGCTCCAAGGCAGGAATGTATCCCCCCTCACCCTCCTCCCCAGCTTTCCTCAGCTCTTTTTCTGTTGTTTCTTTGCTTAGCCGGGCCCTGTTATCTTCCTCTGAGCCTGACGCCTTGTTCTTCCTGTTTAAAATTCAGACTCTGGACTTTTCCTTTGGGGCCGGTTATGTGTTTGTTTTGTGTTTTAGATTCTTCTCCAACCCCTGTCTCTGGCACTTCAGGTCACCCAGGCTTAGTACTAACCCCGTTTTGAATACCCCAATGCCTGAGTGAGTAGGGGGTCCTCTCTGCCCAGTTCCCTGGCAGGGGAAGAGTGAGGATTCTGCTCTTTCTCTGGCTGTAACATCCAGGCTCCACTAGCCCTGTTCTGCTGCCCCCTGTTCACCCTACAGCTCCCCCTCCAGTCCCTCCTAAGCTGAGGGGCTCCAGGCTCCCTGCGGCACTCTGCTTTGATCCCAGCTCACCCAGGAAGGAGATTCAGGCATAGAAGAAGAAAAAAGTTCAGCTGTGAGTCACTCCAATGGACTCCATTTTTGATAGTGGAGACAAGACCCTAAAATACCTAGCATTGCTGCCTAAGAGGAGAGGGCAGGGAACTGGGAGTGAGCAGACCTGGGCTCCCATCTTGGCTGTGCACTCTGTGCTGTGTGAGCTTGGGCATGTCATGTGCCTCTCTGGACCTGTTTTGCCACAGAGGGGTGGCTGGGGAGTCAGGCCAGCTGCTCCTGAGGGCCTTCCAACCTGATAAACTACGAGTTCAGGTCATCATGAGATGCTCTTGGGGACTCTGGGTGGGGTGCCTGTAGGGAGACCCAGGGGATAGAGCACAAGCAGGGGGTGAAGTATGCTCAGCTCTACAGGGCAGACCCAGCCCACCTCCTCCAGGCAGCCTTCTCTGGCCTCCTGGGCTGTCCTTTGAGTCAGGATTCTACCCTTACCAGGAACACTGGGAAGGCCTTAGGCTTGGAATGAAACTTTAGGAAGGTTTTTTCTTTCTTTTTGAAACAGAGTCTTACTTTTTCCCCGGGCTGGAGCGCAGTGGTGCAATCTTGGCTCACCCCAACCTCTGCCGCCCGGGTTTAAGTGATTCTTCTGCCTCAGCCTCCTGAGTAGTTGGGATTACAGGTGCCTGCCATCACACTTGGCTAATTTTTATATTTTTGGTAGAGATGGGGTTTTGCTATGTTGGCCAGGCTGGTCTTGAACTCCTGACCTCAGGAGATCCGCCTGCCTTGGCCTCCCAAAGTGCTGGGATTACAGGTGTGAGACACCGTGCCTGCCCTTGATTTTTAACCTCCTTAAGCCTCAGTGTGTTTCTCCGTCAAATGGAAATAATATCTGTCTTGCAGGGCTGCTGGGAAGACTGGAGATGGTGTGGGGCCTAGCACAGAACGGTAGGCCAGGTGTTCATGATCTCCCAGTAGGAGAGTGTATGTGAGGGCTTCTCCCTGGCTGTGAGCTCCTAGACAGCAGGCATCTGGTCACACCCATCTTTGGGTACCCATGGCCTAGGGACCATTGACTTAAAAGCGGGGTGCATCAGTGGGATATGGCGTCAGGCATCCCTTGACCCTACCTCACATCCACTGTTCACCTTTCTACTCCAGCTCTTGCTGAGGCAACCAGCTCTGTGTAGGTGGCGATTGAAGGCACCTGACCTTGCAGCCCAGCTTAGTGCTCACTTCCTGCCCCAGGTGACAAGAACCAGTGGGTGATATTTTTCCTTCCAAATTGCAGGGGACCAGTTCTGAGCCACATCCTACCCATTCCTCAGAGAGTCCCTGGAAGGGTGGGACCCCAGGACCCCACAGCAGTGCTAGCTCATTAATGCCTGTCAGGCTGGCTTTTATTCCTTGCCTGTTTCACTCCTCCCAGGCCCCCATTTCTGACTCTGCCGGGCATCTGGGAGAGTCCCGAGTCTTTGAGGAAGGTCCCCTGGGATGGTGGTCAGTGCGTGGGCTGCAGCCAGCATGCCTGGAAACCTCAGGCTGAACCCAGCTGGGTGGGGCTGGAGCTTGGTGATGGGGCACAGCCCTGGGCAGGGCCTTTGCCCAGATTCTGCTCTGCTCAATGGCGCAGAGGTGGGGCTCATTGTCCTGTCTTGTGGGCGGAGCCACCGAATGAAAGTAGCAGATCTGGGGATGGAAGCTTCTCTGCAGATTCCTAGTCTACCCAGGCCTCATTCATGGCACTGGCTCCCCCAGGAAGGGCTGGAGCTGAGTTCTGCTCCACTCCTTTCTCCTTTCATTTGAAGGTTTTGGAATATCTTTTCTGCTTACTAATTTTAGAAAAAAGTCTAGCTGTTTCTTCTCATCTCTCAGCTTTTCCCCTTTGCACTCTCAGGGTGCAGAGGCCTGAGGGGCCTCCTGCACCCACCCCAGGGCCCTGTAGCTCCCCCCAGACAAGAGGAAAGCTGGCTGCCCTAGAGCGCCTTGCAGAGGCCCAGCTGTTAGGAGCCTTAGTTTCCACATCTGGAAAGTGGGCCCAATAACATAGCTGACTATAGTGGGCCCTTGTGAAGATTGGTTCGGATAACACAGATGACCCATGGTGAGCTGGGTCTATTTTATTTCTAGTTCTCAGTAGTTCCCTGCCTCCTCAGGCAGCAGAATCAGATTCTGGCAGACTTGGGTGAAGTATGGGATGGAAGAGCGCCTAGAGTTTGGAGCCAGAGAACCAGGTCCCAGCCTGGCTTTGCTGCTGACTGGCTGTGGAACTGTGGCCCCCCTGAGCAGTGCCGAAGACACCACCTGTACGTGGGTACATTGTGAGGAGGCTCCAGGGAGGGAGTAGGGCTGGTAGGCTGGGGCTTGTCCCTGCTGCCCTGGTCTCAGTCCCCACCCCAGACAGCGTGGGTGCAAGGACAGGCAGGCACAGTGATCCCCACGTAGCTGGCTCCCAGCATCCTGCCGCCAGCTCCCCAGGCTGCCCGTCTGCAAGCCCTGCCCAGCCCTGCCCGGCCCGCCAGGGTGGCTGAGGGCCTGGAGCCGATGGAATCAGCGTGCCCTTCCCTTCTTTGTCTGCTGGTGCTTCCTTCCCTTCACAGCGTGCTTTCTTTTTTCTGGTTTATCAGGCCCTGGGGAAAGCCTGGGCCAGCCAGCCTCCCAGCCGAGCACCCTTGGGAGGCCGCCAGCTGGGAGCAGACATCCCCGTCTCAGTCTCCAGGCCGGTGGCTCAGCAGTCCCCTCCTTCCACCTGATCCCAGCAGCTCCAGCCTGACTGCCAGGGCCCAGAGACCCAGGCCCGATCCTAGCATGGAGGTGGTGGGGGTCCCCAGTGTCCTGGGACCTGAAAACTTCTCTTTCATAGGCTGGAAGCCTGAGGGGTCCTTTGGATACATTGACACCCACCCCCCTCCTCACTTTAGGAGGGAGGAAACCCAGGTCTACAGACAGGCAGTTCCTGGAGGAGCCAGACTCCGGCTCAGGGCTCCTTCTGAACCAGCCACAGCTTCCTCTCCTCTTCTGCAACACAGCGGGCAAGTCCAAGGATCTGTGGTGTGCAAGTTCCAGCTATGTATTGCAGCCCCATCACTCACTAGCTGGGCGAGTTAACAAACATCTATCCTTCAGTTTACAGATCTACACAGTGAAGATAATGGTGCCTGCCTCACTGGCTATTTTGAAGGCTAAAGGAGCCAATGTAGATGACTGCCCACCCCAGGATGGGTATTCTCAGTAGGTGTAATATTGCCCCCAAGGGAGCAAAACTTGGTTCAGAAGGGGAATTAGAAAAAGTCTTAGGCAGGGTGCAGTCGCTTGTGCCTGTAATCCCAACACTTTGGGAGGCCAAGGAGGGCAGATCATGAGAATAGCCAGGACGAATGGCCAGGAAATGTGATGCACCTGTACTACAGGTGGGACGAAAGCTGGGTGGGCAGGCTAGGTGTAGTCACAGTCTCATCAGAGAAAAGGAACATATGAGGGGGGCTTTGATGGATGAATAGGAGTTCTCAGAAAGAAAAGGGCAGAAGGAAGTGCCAGGTTAGGGGAAACAACTTGAGCAAAGGTATACAAATATGCCTGAGGCCTGAAATGAGATTGGAGCTCTGGCAAGGAGTGGGTGAGCAGGAGACCATCACACCTAGGGGGTGACTTCACTGGGTATCTTGTTCATCATTTCTCTTTGGTCCTATTTCTCCCCTGTAATGTCCCTCCCTTCTCCCCTCCCCTCTCCTCCCCTCCCCTCCCCTTCTTCACTTTTATCTTTCTTTTCAGGCTCCAGTGGCACAATCTAAGCTTACTGCAGCCTCCAGCCTCCATCTCCCGGGTGCAAGCGATTCTCCTGTCTCTACCTCCCAAGTAGCTGGGACTACAGGTGTGCACCACCACACCCAGCTAATTTTTGTATTCTTAGTAGAGACAGGGTTTGACCATGTTGGTCAGGCTGGTCTTGAACTCCTGACCTCAGGTGATCTACCTGCCTCAGCCTCCCAAAGTGCTGGGATTACAGGCATGAGCCACCGCCCCTGACCAAATGTCCTTTTGATATGCAAGTCATGTGTGTTTTTTGTAGGAAGGTTCGAAAGCCTTGAGAGGCAAACAGAAGCCCCAGTCTTCCACATTGGAGGGAGTTTTTGCAGAGGTTTCTGTGCTTTGTGTCCTTTTCCTCCTATCTCTGAGGAGCCGGCCCTTGCTTTCCAGGCTGCTCATAGTTCTGCTCACAGGAGACAGCCCTGCCCTGACTATGGGGCAGGTGAGGGAGTGCCAGGCTGGGAGAAAGCTGAGTCCTGTAGGGTCTTCTTCTCTGGCCTTAGCTTCTGTACCTGACCTGGCTCACTTTCAGGAGGTTCTTCCTCACATCTACCCTAAAGCTCTCTTGCTGAAGGACAAGTGTATTATTTCTTCCTTTCTGTGTTACCTACAAGTAGCAGGTAGCAAAGAACTCTAAGTTTCTGCTTGTTTTTTCTTTGTTTGTTTTGAGATGGAGTTTTGCTCTTGTTGCCCAGGCTGGAGTGCAATGGCGCGATCTCGGCTCCTGGGTTCAAGCGATTCTCCTGCCTCAGCCTCTCGAGTAGCTGAGATTACAGGCATGCACCAGCATGGACAGCAAATTTTGTATTTTTGTAGAGATGGGGTTTCTCCATGTTGGTCAGGCTGGTCTCGAACTCCTGACCTCAGGTGATCTGCCCACCTTGGCCTCCCAAAGTGTTGGGATTACAGGTGTGAGCCACTGTGCCAGCCTTCCTGCATGTTTATTAGATAACTAACCAACCAAATAAAACAAAGACACAAACAATTCCTTGCAGGCCCCTCGGGAAGAGCTAGGCTTTGCCTGGGACACCTGTCTTCAATTGCTCCTGAATCTCAAGCCTTTAGACAGAGAAAACCTGATGACTTACATTGTCTGTGACAAAGCTTTCAGACTTCTTCTGCAAGAGCAATGCCAGCCACACCTGGCTCTGCCCAGGCCTTAGTTTCCCTATCCGTTATATGAAGGGACTAGACAAGTTGACCTCTTTGGCTTTTTCCAGTGCTTACCCAGTGGTTTCGATGATCACACTGTCATACCTCCTTGCTTTGGCTCCGGCGGTGCCCTCTGCCAGGGGGACCCTGCCTATTGTTTCTGTGTGGCCCACTCCTCTTCACCTTTCAAGACCTGTTTCAAAGGCCACTGCTTCTGGGAAATCTTCCTTGATCTTGTAAACTAGAAGAGGTCATGCCTTATTCTGGAATCTTACCCCATAGCGCTTGTATCTTGGCAGTGCACTGAGAAGTATGTCCTGGCCCACCCAGGGGCAACCTGAAATCAGGAGCTGTTTTGCTCAATACTGAATCCCAGCACTAGCACAATTAGAGGATGCTCTGTGGATTTGTGGAATGAATGAATAAATGAATTAATGAGGGAGCCAATGGCTGGATGACCCTAAAGGTCAGTGGCTTGGGAGGCCTCCCCGACTAACCATGTCTCAGCATCTTGGTCAAATTGGCCAGTGGTTGGTATTTGATGCAGCTCAGCTGGGAGGGCTGGGTGAAGTGCATGTGCCCATTTATTTGGTTTGGCTAGCCTGTTGCCATTCACAGTGCAGCCTTAGTCTGGAGAAGCTCATGCGAGCCATGGGGAAGTGAGACAGGGAGGGCCCACAGTGGACTGAAGGTTCTGGCTGCCTGGGTCACCAGCCATTTGGGTCAGCCTCCTGGCCCTCTGACTCATCTCCGGCGGCCAGGGCACACAGATGATCCAGCCAGTGCTGGAGGTCACTAGGCCTGGCCAGCAGACAGAAATGACTCCTGAAAGCCACTGCTCCAGCCCTGGACTTAGAATACAGACAGGGAAACTGAGGCCTGGGGAAAGAAGGCCCCTGCCCCAGGACTTATCATCAATGTGTAGAATCAAAAACTCAAAGGTTACTCTGGTCTAATTCTATGCATGATTCTTCTTTACATTTACCTTTTTTTTTGTTTTTAGATGAAATCTCGCTCTGTCACCCAGGCCAGAGTGCAGTTGTGCAATCTCAGCTCACTGCAACCTCTGCCTTCCAGGTTCAAGTGATCCTCCCACCTCAGCCTCTCGAGTAGCTAGGATTGTTACATGTGAGGCACGAGGCTAAGCACTCCGCTCTAGAACAGTGTTCATTTTATAAATGAGGAAGCTGGCTCAGAGAAGTTAAGTGATGTGTTCAACATCACACAGCTACTAAGTGGTACAACTAGGACTGAACTCAGTGCTCGGTGACATTCGTGCTCATGCTTCTGACTGCTTGGCAATACTGCCTGTTCATTGCAAGACGTGGACTTGTGGGTAAATTATATTCTTTGACTTTTTATCAAAATTTCTGCATTTTCTAATTTTTCTTCAATGACTATGGAATACTTGTAAAATAAAATCAGCTACAGCCTTGGCGATATGGCGAGACCTCATTTCCACAAAAAATACAAAAATTAGCCAGATGTGGTAGTACTTGCCTGTAGTCCCAGCTACTTGGGAGGCTGAGGCGGGAGGACTGCTTGAGCCTGGGAAGTCGAGGTTGCAGTGAGCCATGATCATGCCACTACACTCCATGCTGCTATATTTCAGAGTGAGACCCTGTCTCAAAAAAATAAAAATTTAAAAATAAATAAATAAATAAATAAAAAGCCAGGCGCGGTGGCTCACACCTGTAACCCCAGCACTTTGGGAGGCTGAGGTTGGCAGATTGCCTGAAGTCAGGAGTTTGAGACCAGCCTGGCTAACATTGTGAAACCTCATTTCTACTAAAAATCCAAAAATGGGCTAGGTGTGGTGGTGCATGCCTGTAATCCCAGCTACTAGGGAGGCTGAGGCAGGAGAATCGTTTGAGCCTGGAAGGCAGAGGTTGCGGTGAGCCGAGATCGTGCCATTGCACTCCAGCTTGAGCAACAAGAGTGAAACTCCATCTCAAAAAAAAAAAAAGAAAAAAAAAAAAGCTAACTGAAAACAGCAGTTGTGTATGAGTTTGTATGCATGTGATTTAGCAATTTTTAAACTAGTAGTGATATATTTATGCAACCCTAAGTATCTCTAGGCATCTCTTTACACCCTCTCCCAAACCAGCTGTCTTCAAAACCAACCCCCTTCAAAAATTATTAAAGAGAGACCCCTCAGCCTTCCCTGCAACTTAACTGACTGCAAAGTCACCGGTACCTTTTGCAAACACAGACCCAGCATGGTCAGAATGTTTCCATGCTCAGGTGCTGAGGCAGCAGGAAAAATATTGGCCTGGGAACCTGTGATCTGTGGTTTGGCCTGTGGCCTGCTCTGTAGCTCTGAGAAAGTCACTGCCCCTTTCTGGGCCTGTTTCTTCATCTGTCAATGAGTTAGAGCAGGAGAGCTCTGAGGACCCTTCCTGCCCTTGTGGTCCTGTTTGCTGAGTGTTCTGTAAGCCTCAGAACCAAGGTAAGATCAAGGCACCTCAGGTATCTCACATCTTTATGGCAGTAGGAATTTCAAATAGCTTTCCCCCCACCAAGTAACTGGCAGGCCACCTGCTCTGGGGAATAGCCCTCTAGGCAATCCTGCCAATGTATGTTTATGAACAGAGTTCATTGAGGTCTTGCTTTGTGCAAATACCCTCACGCACTCTAGTCCTGGCCTGCCCGCTGGGTGACTGGGTTTGGATGCTGTATCTCGGGGGTTGACATTGAAGGAGGCTAGCAAGAAGTCACTGTTCAGTGTATGCATCTCTTCTTGGAGGATCTGTAGTTTATCGGGGGACTGCGGAGATTTGTATTTTAGAAAAGCGGTGGCTGTGGGGAGGGAGAGGAACTCATGAGCCTGAGACATGGAGGCTCATGAGTTCCTCTCCCTCCCCACAGCCACTGCTTTGTGGGGTTGGGGTATGGGTGAGAGACGCAGTGGGAGGGGTAAGGGATGCTCCTATGTTTCTGCCTCTGGGAAGGGGTGGGGGACTCTCAACAGGTCCTTTTAGGAAAGGTTGCTTTCAGGGAGGCCAGGGAGAGCCAGCGTGCAGCTAGACGAAGGCATTTGATGTTTGTGAGTTAGTGGTGTCCAGGTGGTGGTTGCATCTGTGAGCAAGGGTGAGGCTGTCTTGAGACAGTGGGAAGAGGAAGCCTGAAGCTGGGGTGTCCCAGTGTTAGAGGCAGGGTGATCCGAGGATGAGGGGGACCTGGTGATCATGAGCCCCAGGACACACAGACAAAGGCGGTTCAGAGAGGTAGCATGCCACAGGGCCCAACAGCACACAGGGTCATGTGAGTTTGGCCACAGGGAGGCCACTGAGAGGCCCAAGAGCAGGTCAGTGGAGGCTGAAGCAGATGCCAGATGACCCACTGAGCCTGAGGTCCTGGCACCTCTCTCGGGGGGGGGGGGGCCCTGCCACAGCCTCCCAGCTGGTGTCCCTGCTTCTGGCCCTGCCCTCCAGTCCATTCACCGCACAGTGACCAGAGGACTCTGAAAAACATAACTGGGTCATGGCCCTCCCTGCCTCCTACCCTCTCTTACCTGTTTGCCACCACCACCGTGACGTGGACCATTGAGGCCCATGCCTTCTGAACTCTGCGCCTCTCCTTTCATGTCTTGGGCCCCTGCTTTGAACAAGGGGCCTGTTTTTCGCTCTCAGATCTGTGGGGGTCTCCTCTGGCTTCAACACCTCCACCCAGAAGACCCTCATGGCCCACACTCTCGCCCTACACCTGGGCCAACCCCTCCCTCCAGGTCTGAGCAAGCAGGATCTTCCAAGGGAAGCCTCCCCCAGCACCGGCTCCCTGCGCCCACATAGTTCCGGTTCTCTTGTTTTATACGCGCTGTGCTACATATAAAACACTCCTCACAGCCCTACATAAGTTTTTAATCGTGTGCCTTATCTGCCTTTCTCATTAGAATGTGAAGTATTGAGAAGGGCCGGGGCCAGCTCTGTTGTGTCCTCCAGAAACTGCAACCAGGTGTGGCACCTGGCACGGAATGAGTGTCCCGTACATGGGAATAAATTAGTGTCAATGAATGAGAACAAGGACACAAAAGGATTAAAGAGAGTATATACAGGACAAATGTTGTTATTGAGACACCTGAGTGAGAAGCTGGAAAAGGACAGTGTGATTCTTGGAGGGGGCAGGGGGCTTAATCACCGGGTGCCAGCCTCTGTCAGACTTCCTATTAAAAAGATAACGATACTAATTGTTGGGCACACAGTGTGTGGTCAGTAGATGCTGGTAACAGCCCCGAACCTACCTCTGAGGTCATATGGTGCAGCCCAGGCTGGGCTGAGGGTGCGGTCTTATCCGCCATCAGGTCAGGGGGTGGATCTCCCTGACCCCCAGCAGGACCAGCTCAGGGCTGGGCTCTCAGACAGCCCAGCAGAGCCGGGGGAGCTGCAGGGTCTTAGGACCTTGGCTTCGGGCCGCTCCATTCCTAAGTTCCCAGGGACTCCTGCCCTCCGCGAACTGAAGAACCAGGGGTGGGACGAAGGAGGGGGTGCCCGGCGTCCCTGGCCTGAGTAGGGCACTGGAGGGTCAACTCCCGCCCCCAGCCTCTGTCCGAGACGGGGCAGGGCCCTAACAGGGTGAATCGGGGAGGGGATCTCGTGCACCCCACCGACTCAGAGTGGGGCGCATCGCCCCTTCCCCCTCCCGCTGCCCACCCCTCCCGCGCCGCCGGATGTTTGAGTTTGGTTTTTGTGATCGAGCGGGGCTGGGAGGGGCCGCCCGGGAGCCGCCGCCTTATCGGGCTGTCTCCGCGCTGTCTCCCGCCGCCCTGGCCTCCCAGGCTGGCGGCCTCTCCCCCCACCCGGCTCCCGTCCCGGCTCCGCGCTGGCGGGCCGGTCCCTCTGGGCTCCTGGAGGGCAAAGCTGGGGGTGGTGGGGTCCTGCAGAGCGGCCGGGGGGTGGGGGAGCGAGCCCGCCCGCAGCGCCTGAGGCCTGGGGAGTGGGTCGGAGGATGGGGCTGGTGCCGTGAAGGCCCCGAGGGCAGGAGGCCCTAACCACTCCCTTGGCAGTGAATGTGGGGGGAACTGGAGGGCTTTGTTTTTGGAGACTGCCCCATATCATTTTTATTTTTATTTATTTATTGTTTATTTTTTGAGAGACTGGTCTCACTATGTTGCCCAGGCTGGTCTGGATCTCCTGAGCTCAAGCGATCCTCCTGCCTCTGCCTTCCTAAGTGTTGGGATTCCAGGCGTGAGCTACCGCACCTGGACCCCATACCCATTTTATGGACGAATACCTAGAGCTCAAAAAAGGACACCAACCAGCTAAAGCCACCCGCAGGCGACATCAAGATCCTCCCCAGCCCCAGCCTGGCAAGGCTTTCCTTTCCCGGGGCCCATTGCCCGTGTCAAAGAGGCAAGGTCTGCTGAATCCTGGAACGTGCCAGCCTCCAGTGAGGCCTGTGGGGGCCCAGGCCCCATCACAGCAAAAAATGATTGGGTTCCTCTGGTACTGGGGATGGAGACGCTACGACCCCATTCCTGGGGGCGGGTCTCTGTGCTGAACCACAGTGGCCTGCTTTCGCTCTGGCGACTCCCTCAGCCTAGAATACTCTTCTTATCTCAGCTTACGGGAATCCTCTCTCTCCAGGGCACCACGCAAGACTACCTTAGACTCCTAAGGGTTGGGGACTAGAACCTCACCTATGAAAAAGAGCAAACACTACCACAGGACAATCAGTGAGGGTTCTGAAGCTTGAGCCCCCCATCTTGAAGTGGGAGCTGGTGATGGTAGACCTCTCCTTCTGCAGCAGGCCCTCTGAAGCAGCCCAGGACGTTGCAGGTGAAGAACCTGACATGGGAGGAGGTGGTGTAACCTGACGTGGGGACCTAAGGAATGTCAGCCCTGCAGGGCCCATACCCAAGAGTGAATCCAAGGCCAGGTTTCCTGAGCCACAGCAGTCCCTACGGCGGTGCCCAGTGGCTGCGTGTGGAGGGTGGGGATGCTGAGCCGAGAGGGTGGGATTGGAGTAGGCATTGTGGAGTTCTGGGGGAGGAGGGAAGTCAGGGGCCACCCAGGAGGAAACCTTTGAGCTGGCCTGGAGTGGTTAAAAAGAAGAAGGTAGGAACAGAGGGCACAGAGTCTGCACAGGCCAAGGTCTGGGGCCCGTGAGAGGAATTTGGGGGCAGGGCAGTAGAAAGATGGAGGGTGGCTGGTGTAGGTGGAGATGTCAGGGTAAGCTGAGGCCCACTTGGGGAGACTCTTTTTTTTCTTTGAGATGGAGTCTTGCTCTGTTGCCCAGGCTGGAGTGCAGTGGTGTGATCTCAGCTCATTGCAACCTCTGCCGCCCGGGTTCAAGTGATTCTCCCACCTCAGCCTCCCGAGTAACTGGGATTACAGATGCCTGCCACTCCGCCCGGCTAACTTTTGTAGTTTTTAGTAGAGATGGGGTTTCACCATCTTGGCCAGGCTGGTCTTGAACTCCTGACCTCATGATGCACCCACCTTAGCCTCCCAAAGTGCTGGGATCACAGGCATGAGCCGCCACACCTGGCTAGGGAGACTCTTATACGCCAAGGCAACAACAGAGGAACCTGTTTCACATTACTCAACTGACTCCCAGATTCATGAAATGGTAAAGAATAGGTGTTACACCCATTTTATAGTCAAGCAAACTGTGACCCAGGGAAATGACTTGGGCAAGACTGTGTCAGTAACTAGGAGAACTGGAATTTGAGCCCAGATTATCCTGTCACAAGGGCCCAGGCTGCTGCCTCCCTGGCACTGCCTCCGGGGAGAGGCCTTTGGTTCATCTACTCCAACCTCCTCCACTCTGTTTTTATGGATGAGGACACAGAGGGCCTGAGAAGAGCCAGGCTTGACCCTGCTGTCCTTTTTCCTAATGTGACACCACCTGACATCCTCCCAGGGTTCCCAGGCCAGAAGCTGGTTAATAACACAGATTTCCCTCCCCTTGGTACAGATCTGCCATCCCACTTAGTGGGTCCTGAGTGGGGCCTGGGAATCTGTATTTTTGGCAAGCTTCTTGGTGGTTCTGGATCTGCCACTTGTCCTCAGGCATTTGGGGCCCGTAAACTTTTCCCTCCAGCCTCTCACTGAGCCCCTTCTCCACTGGCTTCCTCCCTTCCCCCTCAGCTTACCCCCCAAGGACACACATTCCCCCCATTCCCCTCCACTTGTGTGCACCCCAGGCCCTTCCTCTTAAGGCTCCCCCTCTCTCAGAAAAGTGAAAACACATGGTTTCCTAGGCAACCACATCCCTCCTCCTAGCTTGCCCTGAGACCTCCCAGCGTCTCTCCCCCGTTCAGAGGAATATTTCAAATACCAGCCTTGCCAACCTCACTGTCAGCTGGGGCTGACAAAGGCTGAGATCCCGCAAACTCTTCTCTCTGCAGGACGATGGCCCCGTTATCCTCCAACCTAGAGTCCTAGGATCTCAGGAAGAAATTCCAGGCCATCACCTTGGTTACCACTGAGGCCTACTCCGCTCACTATCTCTCAGCAGAGAGGCCTGATGCTATTTGGCATTAGAGATTTGTTTGGATGGGGACACAAGAGCCCAGAGAGGGAAGGGACTCACCCAGGTCACACAGCAAAACTGTGGCCTGACCGAGGGACTCCAGGGAACAGAAAGGAGGATCGGCTGAGCACCTACTACCTGCCAGGCACCGTGCTGAATGTTCTGCAAACATAACTTATTATCCCTCCTCACAACCCCGTTAGGTCAGTTTTTATTCTTGTTTTATCATTGGGAAAACCAAGGCTCAGAGAGGTGAAGTGCCTTGCCCCAGGCCACCCAACGAGTGAATGGCAGAGCCAAGTTTTAGAAAGTTGAGTCTGTCTTCCCACCAAGGCCACAGTCTTTCCACCAGCCCCTGCTGTTCCCAAGGCTGGGCCAGGGGTTGGGGGAATTACGGGGCTCTGTGGATTCCTTCCTGTCTATTATTTTCACATTTCCTCATTAGGAGATTTTGGCTAAAGTTCTTTGGGGGCTGGGCTCCAGATGAGTTCCTCTCTCCCTCGGCCTCTCCCCTTCTCTCAGCTCCAGATTCCCTGGTCAGTATTTCCCATCCCAAGACATCTTTAACCAGATGGGTAAGGTTAGACAGTTGCCATTCTTTTCTTTTTGGAGACGGAGTTTCGCTCTTGTCACCCAGGCTGGAGTGCAATGGCATAATCTCAGCTCACTGCAACCTCCGCCTCCTGCATTCAAGTGATTCTCCTGCCTCAGCCTCCCAAGCAGCTGGGATTACAGGCGCCCGCCACCATGCCCAGCTAATTTTTGTATTTTTAGTAGAGCCAGGATTTTGCCACATTGGCCAGGCTGGTCTTGAACTCCTGACCTCAGATGATCCACCCACTTTGGCCTCACAAAGTGCTGGGATTACAGGTGTGAGCCACAGTGCCTGGCTGAGAGCTGCCATTTTTGCAAGTCACAATGTCTCTCTGGGCCTCAGTTTCCCCTCTGGTAAAGTGAGGAAGGTTGGAATATAAGACTTTGAAGATCCATCCTAGCTCATTCTGGAATTTTCACATCAAGTGTATGTGTGTGATTGTGTGAATCTGTGTGACTGCATGTGAAATTGTAGAGGATGAGGGGTGTGTGTGTGTGTGTGTGTGTGTGTGTGATTACTGAGCAACTGTAATTAGAGGTGTGTGATTGTATGTGGGGAATGGTGAGTATGTGGGTGTAATTGCATGTGTGAGGGTGTGTGTGTGTGTGTGTGTGTGTATTATGCGTGGATGACAGGCTATGTAGGTGTGAATGGTTGGGAAAGTAGGTGTGATTGTGTGACCATATATGTATATGAAGAAGGGTGAGTGTGTGAATGTCTATATGTGTGTGTTGGGGGTGAGCATGAGTGTATGTACATGTGTGTGGGTGATTGTGGTATGTGGATCTGTGTGCGATTTGGGCTGTCTAGGAGTAGATTATTGTGCATAATTACATGTGTGCACGTGTGAATGTGTGTGACTGCGTAGGTGATTTGGAGTGACTGTGTGTGTGTGTGTATGTTATATGTGCTGGAGGGCAATGAAGCCTCATCTCAGCCTGCTTGATTCAGGACCTGGATGGGCACCGACTCCTCCTCCTTGACCCACTTATGGGTGTGCCTGGGCTGGGGCAGAGGAGGGGACCTGTGGGCACGCAGGACGCCAGCAGGCCAGCGGAGCATGCTCTTTCTGGTAATTAGCTCCAGAAGCAGCAGCCCCATTGCCTCTCCCTGACAGGGAGCCTGGAGGATGCTGGAAAGGTGTTCAGGTCCCAGCCAGGTCTCTTGGGGGGAAAAAATTAAAGGAGAAGGAAAAAAAAAAACCAAAAGGCAAATCTTTATTGAAACACTTTGTGACATTCACACCAAGTAATTGATTTCTTTATTAATAGCAGATTTTTCTCCCCACCTCTTCTCTTGTGTCTGAACCTATAAAAGCAAAAGAGGTGGAAAACCAGTTCAGTACAGACCCTGGACCAAGTCCTGTCCCCCTGCTTCCTAGGGCAGGATGAGCAAGGGTGTAACATTTGTGTTTTCAGGTCTAACTACAGATAAAAGGGCGATGACCACCTGGGGGACCAGGTTTCAAAAGGGGAAATCTCCCTGTCCATCTCTCAACTTCCTCTTCTTCACCACTAGCTGTTGTGAAATCTGACCATTAGTGAGTCATTCCATTTTCTTTCTTTCTTCCCTCCTTCCTTCATCCCTCCTCTTCCCTCCCCTGCTCTCTTTTTTGAGACAGGGTTTCACTCTCTTGCTCAGGCTGAAGTGCAGTGGCACAATCATGGCTCACTGCAACTTCCACCTCCCCAGCTCAGGCGATCCTCCCACCTCAGCCTCTCGAGAAGCTGGGACTACAGGTGTGCACCATCGTGCCTGGCTAATTTTTATATTTTTTGTAGAGATGGGGTTTTGCCATGTTGGCCAGGCTAGTCTTGAACTCCTGGGTCCAAGTAATCTACCTGCCTTGGCCTCCCAAAGTGTTGGGATTACAGGCATGAGCCACCATGCCTGGCCATTCCATTTACTTTGGGCTATCCTTCACATCAAAGTGCACATGTGGGCAGCTCCCTAAGCACCTCTTAGTGGTTTATGCAGAGCTCGTGCAGGGGACTCTGGGAGCCTCCTTCCCGCCTGTAAAATGGAGGATTTTGTTGTCAATGTCACGGGGTGGCTGTGGAGACTAATTGAGATCATCTGTGTGACTCCCAAAGCCCATTGTAAATGTAGCTGTTCCCATTACGTGACAGTGACCCTCTCACATGCAGCACAGCCATCAATGGCACAATTGAAGGCCTGGGAGTTCTCAAGGGGAATAGGCCTGGCACTGAGCAGAGCAAGCAGGGCATACTTCAGGAGAGGTGGTTAAGGTCCCTCTCAGGAGACCGTTCCCCTCCAACTACAAAGCCAAAGCTTCCTCTCAGTCTGGGCCCGTGGCAGGTGGTGGCTCACTCTTAGGGTTCGTGGAATGGGAAGGGAAAACACTTTACCCAAACATGCCAACAGATGCGTTAGGCATGTTGTTATCCTCATTGTCAGAGGAGGAAACTGAGGCACGAGGGGGTGTACAAGCATACCAAAGAGCACCCAGCTATGAAAGGGGAAGCAGGGATTTGAACCTATAGGCCTTTTATTTGTTTTGAGATGGAGTTTCACTCTTGTCACCCAGGCTGGAGTACAATGGTGTCATCTTGGCTTACTGCAACCTCTGCCTCCTGTGTTCAAGTGATTCTCCTGCCTCAGCCTCCCGAGAGTAGTTGGAATTACAGGCATCTGCCACCACACCTGGCTAATTTTTTTTTTTTTTGTATTTTTAGTAGAGATGGGGTTTCACTATGTTGGCCAGGCTGGTCTCGAACTCCTGACCTTGTGATCCAGTATGCCTTTTATTTGTGTAAAAACAAGGGCAGCCCCTTCTGTGTCGGTGCACTCACCTACCTGTGTGACTATCTGATCTAGTGCTCCCTTCCTTCTCCAGTGCCCTGGCTGCCTGGCTCCTTCCCCAGGCCCCAGCCCTCCCCACATCCAGGCACAACAGGGGCATCCAGGACCCTGCCATGATGGTGGATGAAGGCCTAGGCCGGGAGCCTGAGGCAGGGCTGGTGTCCCTTGCTCTGATCTTGTGACTGCCTTCTCGCATGGGGCGGGGGGCAGCGGCCAGGAGCCGGAGTCCAGGCTGGGCAGGCAGGCCTGCTGTTTGACACGTCCCCTTCCATTCCACGCGGACTTCCTGGGAATGACCAGAGGCCTCTATGCAGTTCCTGTTCCCAGCGGCTCACAGTCGCCAGGCTGAGGGAGACAAAACGTCCCTGAATGCAGTGGGGCAGGGAACAATATGGGGCGGGCGGAGGAGGGCCACAGGAAGTGTGTTAGGGACAGCCGGAGAGCTGGCGTGGGGCTGGGGGTGACTCAGGGACTTGTGACTTGATAAGGTCCGATGACTCCGAAGGAAAACAGCCGGAGTCCAGGGGGGCGCCGAAATGGGGAACAGGACGGGATTTCCGGTGGCTGTGCAGACATGAGTTCTTGAGTCCCCACAGGTCTCCCTGCAGCAGAGGACCTTAAACAATATCCAGCCAATCACATGATAGTCACTGACTTTCTCAGGTAGGGATGATGATCCTGACCTCACTGGCGCCAAGATTCACACCAGGCCAGTCTGCCTCCAGGGCAGCTGGGTTTCCTGGCACACAGCCCTGACCTTTGTGGCACCCCCAAAATCAGACACTCCTGTATTTGAGCCCAAGGCCTCTTACTAGGTCTTCACATCCTTGCTTGCAAAGCCAGAGCCCCCCTCATACCCTACCAAAAGACTCCCAGCAAACAGGGCCATTTTGCCATTAGAATTTAGAGTTTAAGAAAATGTTTGAAACTAGGGAAAAGAACACATGTTAGTTCTCAAATATAACAAGAAAACTGCAAGTTAAATTAATAATCAGTAAAAATCACATTCACTATGAATCTGTGAGTTTAATATGCCTGATACGGGCCGGGCAGGGTGGCTCACGCCTGTAATCCCAGCACTTTGGGAGGCTGAGGCAGGTGGATCACGACGACAGGAGATCGAGACCATCCTGGCTAACGCGGTGAAACGCAGTCTCTACTAAAAATACAAAAACTTAACTGGGCGTGGTGGCGCGTGCCTGTAGTCCTAGCTACTCGGGAAGCTGAGGCAGGAGAATTGCTTGAACCCAGTAGGTGGAGGTTGCAGTGAACCGAGATTGCGCCATTGCACTCCAGCCTGGGCAACAGACCGAGACTTTGTCTCAAAAAAAAAAAAAAATGTGCCTGATACAGAGTGGGGATTCCAAAATTTAAGAATGCCAGGGTGGAGGAAAGGCTCCAAACAGCCCTGCCCATGCCTGGCCCTGCAGCCGATGTGTTAGCACCTGCAGTGGTGTGCTAGGACTGGGAGGCTCTTCCAGCTATTACCCAATCAACTCACTTCTCAGAGCCTCAGTTTCTTTATTAGTCAAATGGGACCATAACTAGCTAATACTGGGTTAATGGGAGGATTAAATATGATAATGTGTGCAGGGAGCCAGGCCACATAGTCAGAGCTCAGCTATTGTTCTCGCCTCCTCAGGCGGCCCTGCCCAATTTCAGGAAGTCCTTTTTGGCTGGAAGCTTCTTAGGATGAAAGAATGTTGGCGAGAGAAGGCCATTAGAAAGAAAGCCGAGCCAGCCTCTCACATGGGAGGGTGCCTTCAGAAACTCAGGAGGCCCCAGGCCTTCAGCTCTGTCCCCACCGCCTTTCTTTGCCTATGCTCTGCGCTTCCAGCTTCACCTTTCCAGTCTCAGGCTTTGATTGAGTGCATGGCCCTTCCCACCGCCCCACCCCCCAACCCCAGAGTGCTGGCAGCAGAGTCCAGGTGAGGATTATTTCTGTATTTTCTTTTTTTCATAAAAAAAAAAAAAAACCAACGAAAACAGTTCCGTTGAGGTGTTGTTGGCATACAGTAAACTCCACATACTTAAAGTGCACAATGTGATAAGTTCTGACATATGTTTACAGTCATGCAACCATCACCATAATCAAGAAAATGATTGTGCCCATCACTGCCAAAAGTCTCCTTGTGCCACTTTATAATCCTTGCCTCCCTTTCTGCAAACTCACCCCTACTCCAACCCAGTCCCCAGGTGACCACTGATCTGTGTTACATTACTATACATTCGTTGGTTGTTTTGTATTTATTTAATTTTTTGAGACAGGGTCTCTCTGTGTCCAGGCTGGAGTGCAGTGGCACCATCATGGCTCACTGCAGCCTCCACCTCCCAGGCTCAAGCAATCTTCCCATGCCAGCCTCCCGAGTCGCTGGAGCTCCTGGTGATTTTGTGTGTGTGTGTGTGTGTGTGCGTGTGTGTGTGTGTGTGTGTGTGTTTTGTGGAGACAGTGTTTCACGGTGTTGCCTGGTCCCAAACTCCTGGGCTCAAGTGATCCACCTGCCTCGGCCTCTCAAAATGTTGGGATTACAGGCATAAGCCATTGCGCCTGGCCTGTGTACAAGTCTCTATGAACATAAGCTGTCATTTCTTCTGGGAAATCCCTAGGAATTGAAGGCTGGATCATAGCGTAGGTATGCTTTAACTTTCCAGAAAAACTGCTAAGCTATTTTCCAATGTGGTTGTACCATTTTCATTCCAACTAGTAGTGTAATAGAGTTCTATTCAGAGAGTTTTTTTAGATTTTACTGTACAGGCCTTGCACATCTTTTGTCAGATTTATCTGCATTTAACATATTTAACGTTATTGTAAATAGTACTGTTTTTATTATACATTTAGGTTTCTGATTATTGACAGTTTTGGGTAACAGGAACTGGATTTACCCTGCCACCTGAAACAACTGAAAAAACAGACAAGGGCCAGGCGAGGTGGCTCCTGCCTGTCATCCTAGCACTTTGGGAGGGCGAGGCGGGTGGGTCATGAGGTCAGGAGTTTGAGACCTGCCTGACCAACGTGGTGAAACCCAGTCTCTACTAAAATTACAAAATTAGCTGAGCGTGGTGGCACTCGCCTGTAATCTCAGCTACTTAGGAGGCTGAGGCAGGAGAATTGCTTGAACCTGTGAAGTGGAGGTTGCAGTGAGCCGAGATCACACCACTGCACTGCAGCCTGGGTGACAGAGTGAGACTCCATCTCAATAAAAATAAAATAAAATAAATTAAAACAGACAAAATATAAGAAACAAGGACTCTAAAAACACTGAATTCAGGCAATGGAGGACAGTGATACCTGAATGATAGAAAGAAGACGAGATGAGCTACCATTACCCTAGTTACTGCCTGGAGAGCATTTATAGGCTACGGCAAAGGGACAGTGAACCCAGGCAGAGCCCAGCAGTTGCCTTGAGTCGAGGAGATGGAGCTGGGAGTCCAAGGAAGTCACGGTAGCTAGGATTCACAGGGAAGGGCACTGGAGAGGAGAGATGGGGAGAATTATATAAGGAGAGAAAGTCACAGTCTTTTCTAGTATTCAGATGAGTAATGACCAGCAAACACATGTGAAACAACTACTTGAGGCAAGGAAAGAATCCTAAAAGATTAGAGGTAGCAGTGCTTGGAGCTCTCACAGGACTCAGAATAGTGCCTGTCCCAAACAGCCAGAATGTAAAATATCATAACTCATGGGACATCCTTAAGGTCCTACAAAATGTCTCATCGCAGTAGTAGGGAGACAACCCTATGCTAAATCCTACTCTTGTCCTGCCTAATAAAGCTTCAAATCAAGACCTAAAAGGATCAAACTCTTTCCAATAATTTCAAAATTATTTTTAAGATTAATTCTGAGATGTGGTTAAGTCACATCTCAGAATTAATCTTAAAAATAATTTTAGAAATACAAAAGAATTTCACTTAACAAGATAATATCCATAATGCCTAGAGTCTAATCAAAATTACCAGGCATTCAAAGGAGAGGGAAAATAAAGCACACAATGAAAAGGGGGTCTTTAACGCACAGTGAAGAAATGGCATTAAAACGGCGTTTATAACTGAATCCCATAAGTTCAAGAAGCTAAAGGAAAGATTGAACATGTTAAAGTGGAGATATATAAAACATTAAAAAATCCAAAGGAAACTTCTAGAGATGAAAACCATGATATCTGAGGTTAAAAATATACAGAATAAATGACAGATTCAACATTACAGAAGAAAAGAATAGTGAACTTGAAAACAGTAAAATAAACTATCCAAAAAGAAAAACAGCAAGAAAGGCTGGGCGTGGTGGCTCACACCTGTAATCCTAGCACTTTGGGAGGCAGAGGCGGGCAAATCACCTGAGGTCAGGAGTAGGAGTTCGAGACCAGCCTGGCTAACATGGTGAAACCCCATTTCTACTAAAAATACAAAAAATTAGCCAGGCGTGGTGGTGCACGCCTGTAATCCCAGCTACTTGGGAGACTGAGGCAGGAGAATCACTGAACCAGGGAGGCAGAGGTTGCAGTGAGCCAAGATCACGCCATTGCTCTCCAGCTTGGGCAACAAGAGCAAAATTTCCTCTCAAAAAAAAAAAAGAAAGAAAGAAAAAGAATTAAGAAAAATGAACAAATGGACTGTGGGACAACTTTATCAGGCCAAATGCATGTGTAATTGGAATCCTTGCAGAAAATGAGAAAAAGGGTAGAACCAACAAAATATTTAAAGTAATATGACTGAAAATTTTTCAAATTTGACAAAAGCTAAAAACCCACAGATCCAATAAGTTCAACACATTCCAGCAAAAGAAATAGAAAACTTCAGCCTGGGCAACATGGTGAAACCCCATCTCTACCAAAAATAAAACACACACACACACAAAAAAAACCCCAAATTAACTGGATGTGGTGATGCATGCCTGTGGTCCCAGCTACTCGGGGTGCGGGGTGGAAGGATCACATGAGCCTGGGAGGTGGAGACTGCAGTGAGCTAAGATCGAGCCACTGTGCTTGCCACAGTACTCCAGCCTGGACAGCAGAGTGAGACCCCATCTCAAAAAAAGAAAAAAAAGAAAAAAGAAAGAAATAGAAAACTATCCCACATCACATCATAAAAAATTGCTCGAAACCAATGATTAACCAAAAAATTTAGAAGCAGCCAGGAGGTGGGGGCATACATTCCATACAGAGAAACAAAGCTAAAGATGACAGCAGATTTCTTATCATAACCAATGTAAGAGATAACTTTTTAAAAGTATCAAAAAAACAAGACTAGAATTCTCTATTCAGTGAAAACATGTTTTAAAAATAAAGGGGAAATAAAGACTTTCTCTGACATACTTTTGTGAAATGCTTGATAGCAATAGCATAAAGGCTAGGAAGGCACAAATGTAAGAATACTATTATAAGATTATTGCATACTATGTGAAATGGTATAGTATCAATTGAAGGTGGACTGTGATAAATTAAAGAGGCATAATAAAGAAACAACAAACTAAAACAACACAAAAAGGAGTTAAATAAGCCAGCAAAGGAAATAAAATAGAATCATAAAAAACTATTCAGTTAATAATAAAAAGGCAGAAAAAGAGGATAATGAAATGAATAACAGATGGGACAAATAGAAAACAAAAAGGAAAATAATATATTAAAACCCAACCATATCAGTAATCACATTAAATGTGATTAAATGTGAACATTCTGATGCAAAATCAGAGATTTTCAGATTGGGTAAAAAGCAATACTCAACTATATGCTGCCTGCAAGAAATTTAAATATCAAGAAAAAAAAGGTTACAAATAAAAATATAGAAAAATATACACTATACTAATACTAATCAAAAGAAAGCTGAAGTAGCTATGTTAATACTAGAAAAAGTAGATATCAAAGCAAAACATATTACCAAGAATAAGCAAGGTCATTTCATAATGATAAGGAAGTCAACTTATCAAGGTGATTTAACAGTCCTAGATGTTTATGTACTTGCTGGCCACCCTTCAAAGTACATGGAGCGAAAAGTAATAGTACTGCAAGAAGAAATGTACAAATCCACAACCGTAGATTCAACGTTCCTCTCTCAATAATTCATAGAACAAGTAGACAGAAAGTCAGTAATGATATAGAAGATTTCAACAGCACTACCAACCAACTTGACCTAATTGACATTTCTAGAACATTACATCCATTAACTGCAGAGCGTACATTTTCAAGTGCATAAGGAACATTTATCAAGAAAGATTACACTTCAGGACATTAAATGAGTCTCACTGAATTTAATATAATTCAAATCATGCCAAGTATGTTCTCTGATCACAATGGAAGTAATTAGAAATCAACAACAAAGATCTCTGGAAAATCCCCAAATATGTGGAAACTAAGTAACATACGTCTAAGTAAACTATGGGTCAAAGGAGAAATCAAAGGCAAATTAGAAAGTATTTTGAAATGAATGTAAAAGAAAACACAATATACCCAAATGTGTAGAATCTCACTAGAGCAGTATTTAGAGAAAAAGTGATAGCACCAAAATGCCTACGTTAAAAAGATAAAGGCCTTCGCTCTGTTACCTCAGAGTCTACCCTGAAGAACTAGAAGAGAAGAGCAAATGAAACACAAAGTAAGTAGAAGAAGAAAAATAATAAAGATCGGAGCAAAACTCAATAAAATAAAAAATGGAGAAATAATACTGGGAATGAGAGATGTCACTACAAATTCTACATGGATTAAAAGGATAATAAGGGACTGTTGTGTACAAAATATACCAATAGATTTGACAACTTAGATGACATGGACAAATTCCTTGAAATACACAAACTTCCAAAATTCACTCAAGAAGAAACAGATAACCTGAATAGCCCAATATCTATTAAAGACATTGAATTTGTAGTGAAAATCTTTTCCACAAAGAAAATTCTAGCTCAGACAGCCTCACTGAAGAATTCTACCAGACATTTAAGGAAGAAAGCATATCATTTATATACAAAATCTTCTAGAAAATGGAAAAGGAGGAAATAATTCCTAACCCATTCTATTAGGCCAGCATTACTCTCATACCAAAACCAGACACATATATCACAAGAAAAGAAAACAACAGACCAATATCCCTTATGAATATAGATGCAAAAATTTATAACAAAATTATATGAAGAGGATAATGCATTATAGCAAGTGGGGTTTATCCCAGGAATGCAAAGTTGGTATAAAAAAATCGATCAATGTAATTTACTGTAGTAACAGACTAAAAATGAAAAATCATATAACCATGTTAATAAGTGCAGGAAAAGCATTTGACAAATACGACTTTCATTCCTGATAAAAACTCTCAATAAATTAGGAGTAGAAGGGAACTTCTCAACCTGATCAATGACATCTATGAAAAATCCAAAGCTAATATCTTAGTGGTGAGAGACTGAATGTTTTCCTCCTAAGGTCAGAAACAGAAGGCGGCTGGCTGCTTTCACTGCTTCTATCAACATTGCACTAGTGGTTCTAGTTGGGGAAGTCAGATGAGAAAAATAAATTTTAAAACATCCATATTGGAACGGAAGAATCCGGCTGGCTGTGGCTGGAATCCCTGCGGTGGGACCCCATTTCCAGAGTTCCTGATTCAGTGGGTCTGAGGCAGGGCTGAGAGTTTTCGTTTTTGACAAGTTCTAAGGGGCTGCTGTCGCTGCTGCTCTGTGCAATGTGAAAATCACCAGAAGGCAAGAGCAGGAGTGGGAGGTGAGAGATATGGTTCCTCTCTGAGGCACTAGCGGTGGAAAGGCCCCTAACTCCCATATTTGAGGCCAGAAGTGAAGCCCAGAAGCCGATGGCCACAGTTGGTGTCGTTTCCAGGCCTTGACCTAGATTCTTGGGTCTAGGATGCCATGGCACCAGGAGCCTGGAGCAGAAAGGCTCCTCAGGCACCTCCTCTGGGGTCCATCCGGCCTAGGCTCTTGCAAGGGCACTGCGGTTTTTGCTTGGAATACGGGTAGCAAACAGCGAAGACTCCCAGAACGTGGGAAGGTCAACGATGCCCAGCAGACAGAGTAGGAGGGCGGCGCTTTGCCCGGGGTTTAACTGTCTTCACCTACAGAGGCCCCACCCCAACCCCCCCAACCCCGCCCCAACCGCCCCATCTCGGACTTAGCCCAATATAGCCGCGCCCCCTGCACCAGCCCCTGCTTCCCGGTTAAGAGTGCAGTCTCTGAATCCCCCCCAGGTCTCCTTCCTACTGACTGGGTGACCTTGGGTGAGATACTCAACTTCTCTGTTGTTCATTCTTCTCATCTGTAATTTGGGAAACAACTGTCCCATAGGGTTATCATGAGGATTAAAAACGTGTGTACTTGGGGCCGGGCGCAGTGGCTCACGCCTGTAATCCCAGCACTTTGGGAGGCCGAGGTGGGTGGATCACGAGGTCAAGACATCGAGACCATTCTGGTCAACGTGGTGAAACCCCGTCTCTACTAAAATTACAAAAATTAGCTGGGCATGGTGGCGCATGCCTGTAGTCCCAGCTACTCGGGAGGCAGAGGCGGGAGAATTGCTTGAACCCAGGAGGCGCAGGTTGCGGTGAGCCGAGATCGCGCCATTACACTCCAGCCTGGGTAACAAGAGTGAAACTCTCAAAAAAAAAAAAAAAGTATGTACTTGTGAAGTCCTAGGAATACTGCCTATTAAGCACTGTTACTAAATGCATAAGCTTCGTTATTAGTGATAATTATTGATATCTTTGCCCTGTTGGAGCCTTGATTAACTCATTTCATCTTTATTGATTTTTTTCATTATGATGTATTTCAGACATTAAAAAAGAACATAAAAAATATAAAAACTGTGTCCCCATCACCCAGTTTAAGAATGAACGCATTGGCTGGGCATGGTGGCTCATGCCTGTAATCCCAGCACTTTGGGAGGCCAAGGCAGGTGGATCAAGAAGTCAGGAGTTCGAGACCAGCCTGGCTAATATGATGAAACCCTTTCTCTACTAAAAATACAAAAATTAGCCAGGTGTGGTGGCCTGTGCCTGTAATCCCAGCTACTCAGGAGGCTGAGATGGGAAAATCGCTTGAACCCAGGAGGCAGAGGTTGCAGTGAGCTGAGATTGCACCACTGCATTCCAGCCTGGGCGACAGAGCAAGACTCCCTTGAAATAAAAAAGAATGAAAGCATTATAAATGTTTTCTCGGCCTGGCACAGTTGCTCATGTCTATAATCCCAGCAATTTGGGAGGCCTAGGTGGGCGGATCACTTGAAGTTAGGAGTTTGAGACCAGCCTAGCTAATACAGTGAAACCCCATCTCTACTAAAAATACAAAAAATAGCCTGGCATGGTGGTGGGTGCCTGTAATCCCAGCTATTTGGGTGGCTGAGGCAGGAGAATCACTTGAACCCAGAAGGTGGAGGTTGTAGTGAGCCAAGATTGTACCACTGCACTCCAGCCTGGGTGACAGAATGAAACTCTGTCTCCAAAATAAATAAGTAAATAAATAAATAAATAAATAAATAAATAAATGCTTTCTCTCTACTCAACTTTAGTCAGAATCTTCTGCCTCCAACCCATCCCCTCCACTGTTCGCTGGCTGTGAGAGATCCAGAGAAAACAGAAGTTGGATCCTGCCACAATCCTGCTTGAAAATCCCCACCTATAAGATAAAGTCAGACATATTCCTTGACATCCACCCCCTTCACATCTGACCTGCGCTGAACCTTCTGTCTGGTCTCTGCCACCCAAGACCAAAGTCCCCCTTAAGATTTCTTAAGCATCCCCCGCTCTTTGCAAATGTTGACTTCTCTGCCTGGGGTCTTGTATTTCCTTTCTTCTCTCTCTTTTACTCACTCGAGGGGGAGCACCTATCCTTTGGTCCCCCAAGGCTCCCTGGCCTGCCCACTGGGAATTAATTGTGTTTGTGTGTCCCCTCCCCTAGACTGTAAGCACCTGGCAGCAGGCCCGTGGCGACTCTTGATCTGTTCCCAGGGCAGGGAAGGCACACATTACAGTACGCAGTTGTAGCTGAGTGTGTTTGAGGTACTGTACTGGGGTGTGGAGGGGGTGGTCATCTGCTGATTCAAATCCATTTTTTTCACAGAGAACTTACAGACTGTCAACTATAAAACTGCCGAGGAAGAAAACAGAAGTAGGCCGAGCGTGGTGGCTCACACCTGTAATCCCAGCACTTTGGGAGGCCGAGGTGGGTGGATCACTTAAGGTCAAGAGTTCGAGACCAACCTGGGCAACATGATGAAACCTCATCTCTACCAAAAATACAAGCATGGTGGCACAGGCTTATAATCCCAGCTACTCAGGAGGCTGAGGCAGCAGAATTGCTTGAACCTGGGAAGTGGAGTTTGCAGTGAGCTGAGATCATGCCACTTCACTCCATCCTGGGTGACAGAGCGAGACTGTATTAAAAAAAAAAAAGAAAGAAAGAAAAAAGAAAATAGAAGCCGGTGCAGTGGCTCACACATGTAATCCCAGCACTTTGAGAGGCTGAGGTGGGTGGATCACGGAGTCAGCAGTTCAAGACCAACGTGGCCAACATAGTGAAACCCTGTCTCTACGAAAAATACAAAAATTAGCTGGGTGTGGTGGCATGTGCCTGTAGTCCCAGCTACTTGGGAGACTGAGGCAGGAGAATCGCTTGAACCCAGGGGGTAGAGGTTGCAGTGAGCCAAGATTGTGCCACTGCACTCCAGCCTGGGTGACAGAAAGGCTGTATTTCAAAAAAAAAAAAAAAAAAGAAAGAAAGAAAGAAAGAAAAAGAAAGAAAATAGAAGCAATTCAATGGGGTCCTCATTTTAAAACAACTCTAGAAAGTGTGGTTTCCTCTAAAGTGTCCGGTTTCCCCCTCTCAAACCTCTTCTTGCTTCTTCCCCCTTCTTCCTTGGTCCCCATCTCCTCCCTCTGAGGACAGCGGGCTCCTCATCATCAGTGGATCTTCCCCAGGGACTCCTACGTGGGACATACAGCGGTAGTGTCCTAGATCCAAAAGGCTTGTGGTTTTAGAGAAACCAAATGGATGCCAAGCCTGGCCCCAGACACCCTGGGTACTAGGAGCAAAGAGGATGTGCTTCCAGACCAGAGGCTCCTGGCCTGTTTTCATTCTGTCAAATGTATTTGCAAAGCAGAATCTCTTTGAAGAGAGAAGAGAGCCTAGGTCTTCATTTAGGTAAAGGAGAAATAAACTGGTGAGTGCACTCAGACTCTGTGGCGGGAGCCGGGTGCCGGGGTGGTGTGGGGAGGGACACTTCCCTCTAAGGACATTTTGAAATTTGTTCTGTGTTCACATCCGACCTATTTTTTTTAAAAATGAACACAAATTGGAGCATAATCAGAAAAACCAGGTTCCAGTATTGCACATACCAATAACCAGCCTGTTCACCTTGGTCTTTCAGAGACTCACTTTAATAACTACCCAGTTCTTAGGCTCCAAGAGTAGACACAAGAAGGATTTCTGTAAACGAGACGGGGCTGGGCACACCTAATTATTATTTACTCTTCATTCAGTCCCTCTCAGGAGACAATAGTTCAGGCCTTCACTTTTGGCCACAGCGTGAGGGTCTCTTTGTGCGAGTTTGGGTGTGTATGTCTGGACACGAGTGTGTGAGTCTAGGGTGTGTGTGTCTCTCTGTGTGTCTAGACATGTTTGGGTGGGGTGTGTGTTGACTGTGAAGTTGACCGTTACAGGGTCTCTGCTCCAAGGAGTTCCTGGTGCAGCAAGATAGGAGGCCAAGTGAAAAACTTCCTCTAACACTCTGGAACTCTGACAAGGGCCAAATAAAGGGCTGAAAAATATGGGCGTACAGAGAAGGGAACACACAAACTCAAACAGGGGCCTTTGCCCTAGCTATTCCCTCTGCTTGAAATGCTCTTCTCCCAGGATCCTCAAAGCCCACTCTCTTGTCTCCTCTAACTTTTTGAGCACTTTCTCAACAAGGCCCACTTGGCCACCCAATTTAAATAGCAACTTTCAGACTGGGCACTATGACTCATTCTGTAATCTCAGCACTTTGAGAGGCCAAGGCAGGAGGATCACTTGAGCCCAGGAGTTTGAGACCAGCTTCGGCAGCATGGTGAAACCCCATCTCTCCAAAAAATACAAAACATAGCTGGGTATAGTGGTGCGTGCCTGTGGTCCCAGCTACTTGGGAGGCAGAGGTGGGAGGATCACTTGAGCCCAAGGATGTCAAGGCTGCAGTGAGCAGTGATTGTGCCCCTCTACTCTAGCCTGGGAAACAGAGTGAGACCCTGTCTCTAAATAAATAAATAGCAACTTCATCCCACCCTCCCGAAACCCACTCGTGCTTTATTTATCTATTTATAGCCAATGCATTTCTTTCTTTCTTTTGTTTTGTTTTGACAGCATCTTGCCCTGTTGCTGAGGCTGGACTGCAGTGGCATGATCTTGGCTCACTGCAGTCTTGACCTCCCAGGTTCAAGCGATCCTCCCACCTCAGCCTTCCTAGTAACTGGGACCACAGGCGCGCACCACCATGCCCAGCTAATTTTTTTATTTTTTTTGTAGTAAAGAGGTCTCGCTATTTTGCCCAGGCTGGTCTCAAACTCCTGAAATCAAGCAATCTTCCTGCCTCAGCATCCCAAAGTGTTAGGATTACAGGTGTGAGCCACCATGCCCCACTGCATTAATTTTCAAAGACAGCAAAGTTACCTATGCTCAAACTAACTTAAAATGCTGTGTGTTTTACTCACTTATTTTGTTTTATTATCTGTTTTCCTCATTTCCTACATTAGAATGAAAGCTCCATGAAGGAAGCCACCATGTCTGCTTTGTTCACAGCTGTGTCTCCAGCGTCTAGAACAGTACCTGGCACATAGTAGGCACACAGGAAGTATTTGTGGCTATGGTGGTGATAGAGTGGGTGTTTTGGGGCTGCAGACACACCCTTCTATTCTGAAGGGGTGGCTGGAGGTCTGAGGTGGCAGCGGTGGACTGAAGGGGCACCTGTGATGTGGGATCTGATGCAGGTGGGATGGTGGAGGCAGAAATAGTCCAACAGGGACAGGGAGAAAGATACGGCCTGAGAAAGCCTGAGACATTTTGGAGGCCATTCTGCATGCCCCAAATTCTAACTCAGTGCCCATCTCCTCCCTCTGCCACCCTGAGATCCACAGCCTGTTGATACCAGGGAGGGAATAGTCAGAGGACACATTTGGAGGTTGGGGGAGGTGCTGGTGGACCCACTTGTGAAAATCGAAGGCCACGTGGAAGTGTCTTGGCTAGGGGAAAGCACCTAGCTGTGTAGAGGGCATTTAGAAGGGAGGAGGCAAAGGAAAGCCTGCAGTGGTGGCTGGATTGTAGGCCTGATGAGAATAGACATGTTTGTCTGAGCGTTGGAGAACGAGAGCAAGGTCCAGGACCAGAGAGTGCTCACGGGACCAGGGGCCAGAGAAAGGCCCGGCTGGGAAGGGCTTCAAAGAACAGGCCAGGGAGTCAGGATAGAATGCCGGGGGCCCCAGGGAGCCCCTGATGATCTGGAGCCAAGCATAGGAGGTGGCAATGGAAGGAAGTTGTATTCAGGAAGAACTGCCACGCAGGGGTCTTTCCCAGTGCCAGCTGCCCAGAGAGGACGGGGAGACATGCTCTCTAAGCCTTCTATTAGACAGAGAAGGGGGATGGAGAGGCTCTTTCCCTTTAACAGTTCATTCATTCGCTCTGTCACTCATTCACTTTATTAAGCACGTAATGTGTGCTAGACTCTATTCTGGAATCGGGGGATGCTACCAGAAATCAGTTCTGAATTTTGACTCCATGCAAGGCAGAGGGTACCTCACAAGAGGTGTGCCAGCTCTGAGGAGGCTGTGGTTGTGCCGAGCTGGAAGACAAGAGAGGGCTTCCTGGAAAAGGAAGCATCTGAGCTGGTGCTTCCTCTAAGAGAAAGCATCTGAGCACCCTCCATGGTGATCAGGGGTTTGAAAGTCAATTGTTCAGGAAGAGAAGATGGTTCTACTCTGGAGCTCCTCACCAGGAGGTTTGACCATGTATCGATTCATTTAATTCACCCAGCAACTCTTGGAGATGGCCAAGGCAGAGGAAGTGACTTATTTTACAAGATGAGGAAATAAGGATCTTGGGACTAAGCCCAAACAGGGTAGCTGTTCAGTCCCAGGTCACCAGCCCGACAGCAGCAGAGTTGGGATTAGAACCCAGAGCTGTTGGATTCCTGGCCAAGTGCTCATCCTGTGGGTTCACAGAAGTCACTGGTTGTTTTCCAACATGCTGTCAGCAAATTCCTAACACCAAGGATCTTTCTCTGTCCCCTCCCTGAGTCCAGAAAGGATCCAGGACAGGGACCAGTGACTCACTCCAGGCTCTTCACTGGGTGGTCAACAGTAGGCAATGCCCAGAATGGGAAAAAAAAAGGCCGCAGACTTTGAGTATGAGGACTTGAGGCTCTTCTCAGCTGGTCCCATGTCCTGGCTGTACAGCCTTGGGTGCGCCTCTTCACCTCTCTGGGCCCTTCAGTTTCGGGCTCTGTCAAATAGGACACCGTTCACGCCAGTACTCCCCACCTCCAGGGAGTTGAGAAACTGAAGCCGTAATGGGCATGACCCTCCCACATAAACATTAGCTAGTATGATTTATAAGAAACTGGAGGGCCGGGCACGGTGGCTAACCCCTGTAATCCCAACACTTTGGGAGGCTGAGGCGGGCAGATCACCTGAGGTTGGGAGTTCAAGACCAGCCTGACCAACATGGAGAAAACCTGTCTCTACTAAAAATACAAAATTAGCCAGGTGTGGTGGTGCATGCCTGTAATCGCAGCTACTTGGGAGGCTGAGGCAGGAGAATCACTTGAATCCGGGTGGCAGAGATTGCAGTGAGCCGAGATCACGCCCCTGCACTCCAGCCTGATGATAGAGCGAGACTCCATCTCAAAAAAAAACAACTGGGAGTTGCCCATACCACCAGAATGATGACAAGGGCACCAGGACAGCGCTCCTATTGCTAGCTGACTTTCACTGAGCCCTTCCCAGGCCCAGTGGGAAGTGCTTTACATGCATTAATTCATCCAGTAAAGGGAGGACTTAGTAAAAGCATCATCAATATGTAAAGATAATGAGGATGATGATAAAGGTATCTTGCAAAGCAATGTAATGAACAGATTCACATGTCTTTAAGAGCAATTGGGGGCCATGCAGACTGTGTCCCCTGGCCCCTTAATACAGCTCTGGGTCTTTGCTTCCTTCATCCTTGGGGGGTACAGACAGCCAGTCTCCCCACTGTTAGCCCCCCAGTCCCTGGAGGTTGTTCAGGCCCCAAGCCAGGCCAGCCTGAAGATTCTTATTCCCAGGCAGCTGGGCTGTGGCCCCAGGAGGGCGGCCAACAAGGGGCCTAGCAGCTTATCGCTCTGCAGCGACTCCTCATCGGGCAGACTGTCTCCGCTGCTGCAGAGCAAAGCTGATAAAGAGGACAGAGCCTTGTGTTTACTGGGGCTGAGTCTGGGGAGAATCGGGCCTCCCAGGGGCAGCCCTGTCTCCTCTGGGAACAGGCTGTCTGTTTGCAGAGATACCATCACATTCCTGCAGCCTCAGCCACCCCAGGATGGACTGGGGGAGGGAGTGGTGGAGATGGGTGGGGAGGATGCAGTATGACAGCTGCGGCCCTCTGTTTCCCTGGGGCTGTTACTGAGGAGGCCTGAAATGTGTTCTCCAGGGGGATTCAGGTTTCTCAGCCTGATTGTAAGTACTTTAGATCATTAATAGCCAACATGGGTACAGCACTCTACAGTTTACAAAGTATTTTCTCAACGTTTATCTTTGTGGGTCTTGCAGATGGCTTTCCATTCATACTCTCTGGGGTAATGTTTCACAGAAGGGAAATGCCCAGCAAACTGGGATAGGGCAGGGGACCTGAGTGACCCTCAGCCTACCAGGCCAACTCACATTCATAGCTAACACTTTTGAGTACTTAATATGTGGCATGACTGCAGAGACACTTCATATATATATACATATATATATATATACCTAATTTTTTTTTGAGAAGGATTCTTGCTCTGTTACCCAGGTGGAGTGCAGTGCGTGATGTCTGCTCACTGTAACCTCAGCCTCCTGAGTTCAAGTGACTCTCCTGCCTCAGCCTCCCGAGTAGCTGGCACTACAGGTGTGTGCCACTATGCCCAGCTAATTTTTGTATTTTTAGTAGAGACGGGGTTTCACCATGCTGGCCTGGCTGGTCTTGAACTCCTGACTTCAGATGATCCGCCTGCCTTGGCCTCCCAAAGTGCTGGGATTATAGGTGTGAGCCACCGCGCCCGGCCGCTTAAGGTATATTAACTCATTTAATCTTTGCAACAGCCCTTAGGAGGTAGGTGCTATCATTATATTCATTTTCCAGATGAGGAAATTGAGTCAGACATGGGTTAGGTAGCTTGCCTAAAGTCACACAAACAGAAAATGGAAGCGCTGGGATTTGAACCCCAGCAGCATGGCTCCAGAATCCCCACTGCAACCAACGTGCTGCGCAACCATCTTGAGGCAAGCTTGTGATGTATTTCTACTCTGTGTTCCAAGGTCATGGGTATTTACAGGTGCAGGAGGTGGCCTAGCACAGGGGAAGGGCTTTGGAATTACACCTGTGTCCTACTCCCAGCACTGACACTAATGAATGCTGTGGCAGAATCAGAACTCTGTACCTGGCAGTTTTCTCAGCTGGAAAGTGGAAATAGCACCTGCCTTAGCAGAGAATATGAGATGTTTTATGTGAAAGATCTGGCACATAGGAGATTTTCATCAAAGAAATATTTTGACTACTTTGACAGAGGCACTGGGGAGGTGGCCTGTCCAAAATGGAAACTGCAGAAGAGTGTCTCTTAAAAGAAAGGCCCAGTTACTCAGTTATGGGAGCACAGAAGAGGGGTGAATTCTAATAGAAGGGATCAGGGTATCCTCAAAGGAGGCAGCATGAGCAAGTGGTTGGGATTCTGGCTTCAGAGTTGGGCAAATTCGAGTTGAAATTCTTATATCCAGCCCTTACTCACTGTGTGAGCTTGGGGGGTTACTTCTTTGAGTTTGTAAAATGAGAACACTAAAAAAAAAAAAAAAAATCCTCTCCATAGGGCTGTGAGGAATGGATGAGATCATTCAAAGGTCAAAGATACCTTCTGGGAAGAAGCTCTGGGCACAATGGCAGGCACCTAGTAAGTGCTCAATAAATGCTTCTGGCATTATTGTTTACAGGGCACAAAGGGGGTGGGAGTGAGGTAGGGTGGTGGGCAGAATAATGGCCCCCTAAAGATGTCATGTCTTAATCCCTGAAACCTGTGAATGTGTTAGGTTACATGGCAAAGGGGAATTAAGGTTGCAAATAGAATTAAGGTTGCAGGTAGAATTAAGGTTGCTAATGAGCTGACTTTGAGATGGGGGAAATGGTCTTGGGTTATCTGATGGGGACATGCGTAATCACAACGGTCCTTATAAGTGGCAGAGGGAGGCAGAAGAGTCAGTGTCAGAGTGATATGAGTGAGAAAGGCTCCGCCAACCATTCATGTCTTTGAATTGGAGGAAGGGGCCACAACCCAAGGAATGCAGGCTGCCTCTGGAACCTGGACAAGGCAAGAAAACAAACTCTCTCCTAGAGCCTCCTGAAAGGCATGAAGCCTTGCCAATGCTCTGATTTTAACCTGGTGACACCCACTTAGGACTTCAGACTCCCAGAATTGTAAGAAAGATAATAAATATGTGTTGTTTGAAACCACTAAGTTCATAGTAATTTGTTACAGGAGAAAAAGGAAAGTGGTACAGGTTGTGAGTTGGTCCTTGAAGACTGGCAGGATGGTCACAGGCAGAGGTGGGGCAGGACAGCACAGGAGGAGAAAACTGAGCCTTCAAAGTCCTGTGGGCAGTCAGGTGCAGTGGCTCACGCCTATAATCCCAGCATTGTGGGAGACTGAGGCGGGCGAATCATTTGAGGTCAGGAGTTCAAGATCCGCCTGGGCAATATGGTGAAACCCTGTCTCTACTAAAAATACAAAAATTAGCCAGGCATGGTGGCAGGCACCTGTAATACTGGCTACTCAGGAGGCTGAGGCAAGAGAATCTCTTGAACCTGGGAGGCGGAGGTTGCAGTGAGCTATCACGTCGTTGCACTCCAGCCTGGCTGGGTGACAGCGCAAGACTCTGTCTCAAAAAAAAAAAAGGCTGTGGGCTTAAAAGCACAAGGCATTTCAGGGAAACACTTGGGAAAGCTCATATGGTTCTTTGCAAAGATGGACATAATTCCCCATGCTTGCCAGTACCTATGCCCCTTTGCAATGTAACTTGGCAACTCTTCCCAGCAAGAGGTAAGAGTCTATTTTTTTACATCTTGAATCTGGGTTAAGCCCTATGACTTGCCTTGACTAACCATATGCAAATTCTAAGGTTGGGCCTCAGAAGACTTTGCATACTTTTGCACTCACTCTTGCCGTTCTTAGGCGAAACACTGCTATGGCCTAAGATCAAGCCTGGTGTGACCAGCAGCCTTGAAAATGGCTCCTGACGTGAACTTCTTGTGTGATCCTCTCCCATTGAGTATGGGCTGGACCTAGAGACTCGCTTCTCACCAACAGAATACTGCTAAAGCAATGGGTTGACTCTTCTGATACTGGGTTTTATTTTAATTTTTTATTTTTGAGATGGAGTTTCCCTCTTGTTGCCCAGGCTAGAGTGCAATGGTGGATCTCAGCTCATTGCAACCTCCGCCTTCTGGGTTCAAGTGATTCTCCTGCCTCAGCCTCCCGAGTAGCTGGAATTACAGGCATGTGCCACCACGCCTGACTAATTTTTTTGGTAATTTTAGTAGAGATGGTGTTTCTCCATGTTGGTCAGGCTGCACCTCGAACTCCCAATCTCAGGTGATCTGCCTGCCTTGGCCTCCCAAAGTGCTAGAATTACAGGCATGAGCCACTGCACCGGTCTTTGATATTGGGTTTTAAAAGCCTGTTTGACATCCATCTTGCTGTCCCTTTTTTTTCCCTTGCTGAGGGGGTCACTGTTCCCTTGCCAAGCGGGTCCACTGTTTTCATTTATGGAGAAGCTCAAATGGCAAGGAGAGGATGTCTCTCCCCAACAGCCACTGAGGACCTGAGAGCTACCGAAAGGCACATAAGTTAACTTGGAAACAGATCCTCCCCATCTGATATCTTGACTGTAGCCTTTTGAGAGAGGCTAAGCCAGAGTACGCAACTCAGCCGCACTTGAATTCCTGACCCACAGAAGCTGTGAGAAAATAAATGTGTATTATTTTTTAGCAGTCTAATTTGTTACACAGCAATAGATAACTAATACACCTCTAGGCTAGTCTGCTGGGTGATGAGTCACATATGGCCTAGTCACTTCCTTTCACCCAGCCAACACCCAGACAACCACCAGGCAATTGAGTGAGGCATCCTAGACCAGCCTGCTGTCAGCTGCTTGAGACACGTGAGTGAGTGAAGCCTGGCCCAAATCAGCAGAACTCGGCAATAACAGAAGCTGTTATTTTAAGCCACTGAGTTTTGGGGTGATGATTTTACCCAGCAATAATTTTATTTTACCTGTGTAGCCAGAGGGTTACTCGTGTAGCAGGAACTGAAACCAGGAAGCTGGGTAGGGGGCTGAGCGTGAAGGGCTTTGATGACGGATTATAATATTTGGAATGGGGGCAAGTTTTTGAGCAGGAGAATAAAATCATAATCAAAGCTGTGGTTAAAGAAGTTTCTTGCAGCAGCAGAGAGTGGCATGAATTGCAGGCAGGGGAATCACTTAGAAGGCTGCTGTCATGAGGCAGATGAGCAGTGATGGAGGCCTGAAATAGATAGAGGGTTGAGGTGTAGAGAGAGTTAAAAGTGGGACCAATAGACCCTATTCTGTGTGGAATGGGGGGGCAGGGCAGTGGGAGAGTGGAATTTGACACCCAGGTTGTGACCCTGAGATACTGGATCACTGGAGGTGCTATTGGCAGAGATGGAGAAGTCATGATGGGGGATAGGAAGATGCCTGCTATTTGGTGGACTAAGGGTTAAGTGCTAAAGAGACCTGGGAAGAGGCCCAAGAGACACTGATTCAAGACTGCAAAGGGAGCTCTGTCCCAGCCCAGTGTATTGATCAGGTTTGAGGACGTTTAGAGAACAGCACCTTCTGGCTGGGTAACTGAGGTATCTGGACAAAGGATTATGTGCAAAAGTGTGGGAAGGGTTTGAGAATTGCATCAAGGGATGTTAAAGTAGCCTGGGGCTGGCAATGATGGGGAGCTTGCTTCTTCTCCTAGGTCTGAGAAGGCAAGGGAGGGAGAAGGAACTGGAACTAGAGGAGGGTAGAGTATGGAGAGTGCTGCCTGATGGAAGCCATGGCCTTGGTGGAAGATACAGAGGATTTATGGCAACCCTGCAAGGAGGGCACCAGGAGAACAAACACTTTGACTTCTCCCTCTTCCCATTCTGTGAGGACTTCTTTGGTATTCCCCGTTGGCTAAGTCCACCTTGAAGTCAGACAGCAAAGTTGCCTGTAGATGTGACTCAGATACATCAGCCTTGCAGGACACAGAGAGGGTGGAGAAGGGGAGGGGCACACAGAAGGAGCCGCGTAACACATGAAATTCCTTTCGCCTGTGTCAGTTGATGACCCTGTTCTGGCAAATGAGATTTGAGGAAAAACCTGGTAGGGAGTTTCTGGATAAAAGTTTTTTACTCTTAGGAAGAAGACAGCAGGAGAGATGTTCTTCAATGTGTCTGATGCAATGCCTGGAACTGCAGCAGCCATTTTGCAACTGCAAGGGAAATGAGCAGAGGCAAAACTGACCCACTGAGGATGGAAACACAAAGAGACAGGAAGAACTAGGCTCTTGATAACTTCGTGGAGCTTCTTTACCTGTCCTACATCCAGGGTTTTTTTTTTAATGAAATAATAAAGATTCTTATTGTTCGAACCACTTTGAGTTGGATTTCCTGTTACTTGCAGCCTAAAGCCTTCCTTTAAAATTTTTTACCCAATCAAAAGCACCAAAGCATCTTAATGGACCTGCCATCCACCAAGTTCAAGCCCCTGTGCAAGCTCTCTTAGCTTCCACAGAGTACGGGTCAAACCCTCCTGTTTCTTTTCCTGACCGCAGTTTTGCACTAACCACATCAGATTCAGTGAGAATTTCAAATCCTTTTTCAATCTATGACAAAATAAAGAGACAGGAGTAGGTCATGGGGGTGTTCTTCTCTAAACTTAGGAGAAACTGAGGAGAAATCTGAGTCTCTGGGATGGTTGGGAGAGAGAGCAGAGGTAGGAGACTCATTCCCAATGCCCACCTTCCTGAGAGGTGTGGTGCAGTCACAGAGACCCAGGTTCTCAGCCTTCATTTCCCTGTCCATCAGCTAAAGGGTAAAGTGGGTCCCACCCAGTCTGGACATGCATCATTAGCACAACCTCCCCATGAGGGGCAGGTGAGTAGGCCTCTATTTTTCAGCATGGACTCCCCAACCTCAGTGCTGTTGTATTTTTCCCCATTCAGGTTTTGCAGGACTTGCTTATATCCAGATATCAGAGCGAGCTCAAGGAAGGCTGGCCATAGCTTGGAGTCTTTAGAGAGAGCCAGATGGAAATAGGAGAGGAAGGTGCTGTCGCAAGAACCACACTTGGCTCATGAGAGAAAGTTGGTTGGCAACAGCAGCTGATATGATGGATTTGCCATGCCCACCTTGTCCACAGTGGAGTCCCAAAAGGTGGTCACTGTCAAATGACTGCACCCCTAGTCTTCTGGGGGTTTCCCTGCCCTAGCATGTTCCCTACACCACTGGACTCTTCTCCATCTAAGTCATGTCATGGAAACTCCTCCAGAGCTGAAGACAGACAGATCTGGCTCTGAGTCTCTCTGTTTTACTAATCCTAAATCTAAACAGATTTGCTCAAAAGGAGACCATTCTATTTTTTAAAGTACTTAGTGATATACATATAAGCTCTGCATGGACGTATTCAATAAGCACATGACCCTTTCTTGTACATTCAGAATCTGAACATCCATGTGAAAACTGGATCCATTTTTGAGAGACGTGAAACTACAGTTTATTTGTAATAAATCATTATAATCTATCCATCTATGCATATATCTATATGCTGTGTTAAGTGGTAATGGTATCTTACAGAGGAGAGGTGATTCTCTCCTCTGTAAGGAACAAGTCATTCTCATCTGATATCACAGTAGGTTTAGACTCCATAGCAGTGTTCCCCAACCCACAATTCCCCAACAATTCCATACAGTGTTCTGTACCTCTCACACCACCGCTTGCCCAGGCAGTAGTATCGGACCAATAAATACTTTTACCTGTTTTGTATGGTTAAAAAAAAAATGATGTGGGTCAGGAAACTAGCCTCTGAGATTCATTTTTCTTATCTGTACAGCAAGATCTTACACTAATTACCTGAACTAATTTATTGTGAGTTTCAGAAATAATAAGTAATACTTTCAAAGCATACCCATCTAGCATCCCATTCTTTCAATATCCTTCTCTCTACTAGAAGTCAGCTGGACAGGAAATCTGACAAAAAATCATCCATTCAGGAGGCATAAAGATAATAATAGTGTTAATAGCTAAAATTCACTGGACATATACTGTGTGCCAAGTACCATTCTAAGTACCTTGTTTATATTGGCTCAAATAGACTCAAGTATTATCTCCATTTTACAGATGAGGAAACTGAGGTTAATTTGTCTACAGTAATACAGGTATGAGAGGGCAGAGCTGGGCTTTGACCCCAGGCAGTCTGGCTCCATAGCCTGTTCATTTAGCTGCTGTGCTGCCCCAGAGCTACCAATGGTGTTTCAGTATGGTATTGACCCCAGTCGAGAGGGGGTGCAGGCCTGGCGAGTTGTCAAAACTGGCTTCGAGTCTAGGGCTACTACTTCCTAACTGTGTGACACTGGGCAAGTTAGTTAACCTCTCTGAGCATTGGTTTTCTCACTAGAGGTGGTAAGGGTTGAATTAAATAACAACAACAACAAAAACCCGACTGGGTGCAATGGCTCACGCCTGTAATCCCATTACTTTAGGAGACCAAGGCGGGTGGATCACCTGAGGTCAGGAGTTCGAGACCAGCCTGACCAATATGGTGAAACCCCGTCTCTACTAAAATATAAAAAATAAGCCAGGAATGGTGGCACATGCCTGTAATCCCAGCTACTCGGGAGACTGAGGCAGGATAATCGCTTGAACCCAAGAGGCGGAGGTCGCAGTGAGCGGAGATGGCGCCATTGCACTCCAGCCTCAGCAACAAGAGCAAAAATCTGTTTCAAAACAAACAAAACAAAAACCCCAACCCTGACACAAATCCTGATCCTGAGAGGCTGTCCTCAAAGGACTCCACCCCACCTGCTCTGTTCCTCATTCATGGCTGGGTTGGTTGAGGGAGGCTGGGAAGGGTCCACAAGGATCCATAAGAAAAGATCACCCAGTCAGGAGGCATGTGAGCTCCCTGAGAGCAGTGGCTTGACTTGCCACCTAGAAGGCTCCCCCCATACGTCTGATATATGAATGTGTGAGTGAAAGAATATTTGGAAAAAAGAACGAGAAGGAGGGCTAGAAAGTGGAGGAAATTTCAGCCACCAAGAAAAAGCTAAAGGAGGGTTTTGTACAGTTCCAGTGATCGATATCCAGGGTGCATGATGGCAGGTGAGTCAGGATAGGCTAGGTAATGCTGCGGTAACAAACACCCCTCCAATCCCAGCGGCTTTCCAACAAACATGTTTATTTCTTGTTTATGCCTATAAGGCAGGTTATCAGGGTGCTCTGTTCTTCCAAGTTACTCAAAGATCCAGCTGAAGGAAGCTCCACATTGAAATGCTTTCATGATGGTGGCAGCAGAGAAAAGATGTTGCAAACCCCACACTGGTTCTGAAATTTTCTGCTCAGAAACATCTTATATCCCTTCTGCTCATATTTCATTGGTCAAAACAAGTGATATGGTCACACTTAAGTTCAAGTGGATGCAGAAGTACAATCCTTACAAAAATGACAGGACTGGCTGTTTTCAATAGGACTAATTACCACCATCTGTGGTATAGGCCAGAGGGCCACTTGGGCTGAATGCAGCTCACAGACATGGTTTGTTTGGCCTCCTCAGTGTTTTAAATATTTTTATGTGGTTTCTAACATTTACGACATCATCATATGTCATCTACAAATCTGTATACCTGGCTAGGTTTGAAATTTGGACTATGAGGTGACAGTGAGTACCTTTGTCCATTCAGGGTGCTACCATAAAACACCACAGACCAGGTGGTTTATAATCAACAGATATTGATTTCTCACAGATCTGGGAAGTCCAAGATCAAGGCACCAGCAGATTTGGTGTCTGGTGAGGTCCTTCCTGGTTCATAGATGGCTCTTTTCGCTGTGTCCTTACATGGGGGAAGGTGGAGGGAGGTCTCTGGAGCTTCCTTAATAAGGTCACTCATTCCATTCAAGAGGGCTCTACCCTCGTGACCTAATCATCTCCCAATGCCCCACCTTCTGATATCATGACATTGGTGATTAGGTTTCAGCATATGAGTTTTGCGGGCACACAAACCTTCAGTCCATTGCACTGAGCCTGGTTACTTTGACATGGATTAAGCTGGGCTAATTATAACAGAAAAACTCAAAATAGCGCAGCTTAAATGAGATGGATGCTTCTTTTTCACATAAAAGAAGTCGGAAGATTAATAGACAGCTCAGGCCTGGCATGGAAGACTCAAAAAGCCATGAGAGACTTAGCTCCTCTCTCTGTTCTTCCATCTTCAGTGTACGGCTTTTTTCCCCCTTTCTTTTCTTTTTTTTTTTTTGAGACGAAGTTTCCCTCTTGCTGCCCAGGCTGGAGTGCAATGGCTTGATCTCAGCTCACCATGACCTCTGCCTCTTGGGTTCAAGCGATTCTCCTGCCACAGGGTCCTGAGTAGCTGGGATTACAGGCATGCGCTGCCATGCCCGGCTAATTTTGTATTTTTAGTAGAAACAGGGTTTCGGCTAATTTTGTATTTTTAGTAGAAACGGGGTTTCTCCATGTTGGTCAGGCTTATCTCAAACTCCCAACCTTAGGTGATCTCCCGACCTCCCAAAGTGCTGGGTTGTATGGCTTTTATCTCAAAGGTTGCTTCATGGTCCATCATGACTTCCAGTGTTCCAGCCATCACATCTATAACCCAGGCCAAAGAAGGAAAGGTTGAAGGCAAAAAAAAAAAAAAAAAAAAAAAGGTGCTTCTTGTCTGACTCAGCAGTCTTGATGCAGCCTTTCCAGAAGTCTCATACAATGCTTTGATTTACATCTTATTGGCCAGAAATAGTCACATGGCTATAGCAAGTGCAAGGGAGAGACTAGGGGTAGTCATGTGACTGTGCTCAGGCCAAGGTAGTCTTTTTCTCCAGGACAAAATTTGCCCAGTTAAAAATAACTTAAATAAGAATGATCATTCTGCTGTTAAAGAGAAAGGGGAGAATTGAGATTGTTAGTTAAGGTCGTCTCTGCCTTGGGCCTGCAGTCCTGATTGTGGAGAAGCAGATGCTTCACTAACACTGGGTCTGAGTTCACTGATTTGCCACAGACACCTCCATGGTTTAATACCTTTCTAGTACCAGTGTCAGTGACTATTCATCTTTGGGCTTATGTTGGCTTTTTCTTTTTTAAGTGAAACTAAGAGGAGAAAGAAATATTTCCTATTCTTATGTCTCTATTAAAAATCAAAAGAGCAAAAGATATACCAAGAGAGTCATATATTTCAGGAAAAGCGAAAAAAGAAAGCATATTTCTTTGGGGAAGGGAAAAATATTCCTAGCTGTGTATCATGCAAACAAGGTGCATTGAAAATATGCAACTTGGCCGGGTGCGGTGGCTCACACCTGTAATCCCAGCACTGTGGGAGGCCAAGGCGGGTGGATCACAAGGTCAGGAATTCAAGACCAGCCTGGCCAACAGGGTGAAACCTTGTTGCTAAAAATACAAAAATTAGCTGGGTGTGGTGGCACGCTCCTGTAGTCCCAGCTACTGGGGAGGCTGAGGCAGGAGAATCGCTTGAACCCAGGAGGTGGAGGTTGTAGTGAGCTGAGATCGTGCCACTGCACTCCAGCCTGGGCTACAGAGTGAGACTCTGCCTCAAAAAAAAAAAAAAAAAAAAAAGAGGAGAGAGATCCAAGATGGCCGATTAACAACAGCTCAGGATTGTAGCTCCCAGTGAAAGCGCAGACAGCGAGTGGACGCCGCACTTTCAGACGAATTTTTGTTGCCCACAGACTAGGAGATTCCCGGCGGAGGAGCCA
>CAUYLG010066403.1:0-23165 GCA_963573385.1 Cacajao melanocephalus
GCCTGGGCAATAGAACAAGAATCTCGTTCTCTCTCCCTCTTTCTCTTCCTCTTTCTTTCTCTCTTACATTCTTTTTTTTCTTTCTTTCACTCTCACTTTCTTTCCTCTCTTTTTCTTTCTTTCAAAAAAAAAAAAAAGAAACTATCAACAGAATAAACAGACAACCTACAGAATGGGAGAAAATATTCACAAACAACGTTGAGTCTGACAAAGGACTAATATCCAGAGTCTTTAAGGAATGTAAGCAGTTGAACAAGCAAAAAACAATCACATAAAAAGCGGGGGAAAGACATAAACAGACACTCCTCAAAAGAAGACATACAAGCAGCATACCTATTTAAAAATGCTCAGCATCACTAATTATCAGAGAAATGAATGCAAATCAAAGCCACAGTGAGATACCATCTTACACCAGTCAGAATGGTTGTAATTAAAAAGTCAAAAAGTAACAGACATTGGCAATGCTGCAGAGAAAAGGGAATGCTTCTACACTATTAGTGGGAATGTAAATTAGTTCAGCCATTGTGGAAAGCAGTTTAGGAATTTCTCAAAGAACTGAAAATAGAACTACAATTTCAGCCAGCAATCCCATTACCAGGTATATATCTAAAGAAAAATCAATTGTTCTACCAAAAAGACATGCATTTGTATATTCATCACAGCACCATTCACAATTGCAAAGACATGGAGTCAAACTAGGTGTCCATCAACAATGGAGTGGATAAAGAAAAGGTGGTACATATACACCATGGAATACTATGTAGCGATAACAAAATAAAATCATGTCCTTTGGAGCAACATGGATGCAGCTGGAGGCCAAGATATACAAAACTGTAGGCCAAAGCAGTCTCAATTAATTTTAAAGGATTCAAATAATAGAAAATATGTTTTCTGACCAAATAGAACTAAATTAGTCATTTATAGAAAATCTTCAAATGTTAGGAAACTAAAAAACATATTTCTGAGTAACCGATGCATCAAAGAAGAAATCAAAAGATAAATAAGAATGTGTTTTGAACTGAATAAAATAAAAACATGAGTCAATATTTATGGGATAAATTTAAAGCAGTACTTAGAAATTTATAGCAATAATGTATGTAATAAAAAAGAAGTATCTCAAATTGTTTACCTCAGCCTCCACCTTAAGAAAATAGCGAAAGAACAAATTATTCATAAATTCTTCTAGAATACTGAAGGGCGGAGAATATTTCCCAACCCATTCTACAATACCAACTTTACCAAAACTAATAACAACATTACAAGAAAGCTACAAACCTATATTTCTCATTACTATATGTGAAAAACTTCTTTTATAAAATTTAGCAAATGAACCCAATAATATACGAAAAGGATAATATATTACAACCAAGTAGGATTGATCATAGGAATGCAAAGTTGATTTAACAATGAAAAAAACAATCAGTGCATTAATATTTTATTATATGAATATACTAAAAAAACATGATCACGTCACTAATTTCAGAAATAGCATCTGACAGAATCCAGCACCCATTATTCATAAAATCTCTCAGCAAACTAGGACTAGAAGAGACTTTCTTAAACCTAATGAAGAACATCTACGAAAATCCTATAACATCATATTTAATGGTGTAGTGATGGAAACATTCTAGCTCTTGATAATGGGTGATCGTTACACAAAAATACACATTTGTCAAACTCATTGAAATATCCACATAAAATTGGGTATAAGTTTTTCTAGAGAGAGTATTGGCCAGAGTTCTGCCCACTGAGTGAAATAACCAAATCCATTTTTGGATGTGCATAGCTGACCCTTGGGCTAAACAGCCATAGCGGCTCAGTCAACATTATCAGGTTTCATCTGCTGAACTATCAGTGAACCTTGTCCAGATATTTAGGAGAAAATATGAATCCAGGGCCCCAACTGAGCCAGTGGCTTTGCTTTTGGTGGCAGAATAAAGAAAAATGTATTGCCTAAATTAATAGCTGCCACTTTTTATGCAAAACCAAATGATGCTAGGACCAGGTCAGATGCACCCCTAAACACACTATTACCATTTGGCTAGCAAGGCCTGTTGGCCCCTTTCAAAGCATGCTGCATAAAGGACTAAGTAGAATGACAAAGTGAAGTACATATAGTCTTTCACAACTCAAAACAATTAAAAACTAGTAGGGGATCAAAGAGTTTTTTCTTTGATTGCTGAAGGAATTGAGTGTTATAAATCTTTCCATATAGTTCTTTTGAGACAGAGTCTTGCTCTGTTGCCCACGCTGGAGTGCAGTGGTGCAAACTTGGCTCACTGCAGCCTTGGCCTCCCAGGTTCAAGCAATTCTGTCTCAGCCTCCTGAGTAGCTGGGACCACAGGTGTGTGCACCACACCTGGCTAATTTGTATTTTTAGTAGAGATGGGGTGTCCCCATGTTGGCCAGGCCGGTCTCAAACTTCTGACCTGGCAAGCAGGTCCTTTAATTTGTCAGGGTTTGTCAGCCACTCCTGTTGGCAGAGGTGTAATAACACCATAATCAGGGCCTCTGAAATTGAGGATTTTGATTTGCCAACCAAGAGGGCATCACCTGTGTTTTTGGACAAAACTTACTGTGGGGAAAAAGTTAACAAGATGTGATGCATAAGGCACTCAGCCAATTCAATATATAGTCATGTGCCACATAACGACATTTTGGTCAACAACAGACTACATGATATTGTTTGGCTCTATGTCTCCACCAAAATCTCATCTTGAATTATAATAACAGAGGGCAGAGGCACTCACTTAAATCCTGATCTACTTACCTGTGACAAACGGCAGGGATTCCTCTATATGTGGTAATGCCCTGAATGGGAGAGTTTCCCTTGAGACTTTATGAGCATTCACATTACAAGTGTGTAACATCAATTTCATTACACACACTTAGCAATAGATGCTATAACAGCAGTAGTCATGTGCACTTAATGTGAATACACTCAGAAACGTGTCATCAGGTGATTTTGTCATTGTGTAAACATCATAGTATGTACTTACACAAACTTAGATGGCGTGGCCCACGACACACCTATGCTACGGGATGTAGCCTATTGCTCCTAGGCTACAAACCTGTACATCATGTTACTGAACTAAATACTGTAGGCAGCTGTAATACAATGGTAAATATTTGTGTATCTAAACATAGAAAAGGTACAGTAAAATATGATATTATGGTCTTATGAGACCACCATCCCATATTTGGTGTATTAGTCCGTTTTCACACTGCTCTAAAGAACTACCTGAGACTAGGTAATTTGCAAGGAAAAGAGGTTTAATTGACTCACAGTTCTGCATAGCTGAGGAGGCCTCAGGAAACTCACAATCAAGGCGGAGGGCAACAGAGAAGCAAGCACCTTCTTCACGAGGCAACAGGAGAGAATGAGTGAGTGAATGAAGGGGAAGTGCCACACTTTTAAACCATTGGGTCTCACTCACTATCACGAGAACAGCATAATCCAATCACCTCCTACCAGGCCCCTCCCTCGACACATGGGGATTACAATTCGAGATGAGACCTGGGTGGGGACACAGAACCAAACCATATCATGTGGTCTGTTGTTGACCAAAACATCATTATGTGGCACATGACATACATTGAATTGGCAGAGAGCCCTACGCATAAGATCACTTTAACTTTTTCCCCACAGTAAGTTTTGCTTAAACCATATTAATTGATTTCAGGTTTTTTTGGAGTTTTTTTCCCTACCAGAACACAGACTCACCTGTGTATTAGTGGCAGGGAGGTAGTGGGGGAGGGCAGGGCACAGATGCTCCAACAGCTGTCAGGAGTTTACATTATTTTCAGACTAGGAGCCCAGAGAGAGAGCAAGGGAGCAAGAGAGGCTCTCTCGCCTATGGGATAAAGCTGGATTAACAGGAAGCCTTCTTTTTTTCTATTTCACCTCCTCATCCCAGTATTTACTACCTCCTCCCGTGTACTTATGTGCCTTCAGAAAGCTCCTGGGCTCAGGGACTTTTTTCTTCCCAGCACATGCTGCTATAGCTCTACATGGGAGCCTTTGGTGCCTATGTCTCATAGAACCACAAAACTTTGTGTCCTTCACCTGCCTGAAGTTCCCCAGCATGCTGGGCCTTTTCCTTAAAGCAGCTGAAGTCATCCCCTTCTTCCCTACCTCGCCAGCACTAAGGGAAAGTGAGCAACAAACAAGGCACTGTTTGGGTGATTTGTTTCAGTCCTTCCTGTCACAACGCAGCCTCTGAACAGTTATTAACAGGCAGTACAAGGGCAAGACCCTTATTAGCTATTTCCCTTCCCCAACCCCTGCCTCATACCACTTGGGTAGGCATTTGACACTGAAATCCAAGGAATCTTCTTATATTCCCTAACCCAGCCTACAGGGTTTTCTTGCCCTTTCTCTTCCAGAAAGTCATGTCTCTGTTCAGCATCCCATTCTCATTGTCAAAATTGTTAGAATCAGTGCAAATTCTAGGATTTTACCCAACTTACAAGCTGTCAAGTTATCCTGCCAGTTTTATAGATGCTGCCAGAAAAAGACTCCTAAGTCAGAAACGGGGCTGCGCACAGTGGCTCACACCTGTAATCCCAGCACTTTGGGAGGCCAAGGTGGGAAAATCACAAGGTCAGGAGTCCAAGACCAGCCTGGCCAATATGGTGAAACTCTGGCTCTCCTAAAAATACAAAAATTAGCTGAGCGTGGTGGTGCGCACCTGTATTCTCAGCTACTCAGAAGGCTGAGGCAGAAGAATCACTTGAACCCCGGAGTCAGAGGTTGCAGTGAGCCAAGATCGTACCACTGTACTCCAGCCTGGGTGACAGAGTGAGACTCTGTCTCAAAAAAAACCCCCAAAAATCAGAAACAGGGGACTATATTGTTTATGGTAAAGCTCTAATAAACCAGCAGTTTTCTTCAGAGAACAGAGCGGGGGACAAGCTTTCCCCTAAAGGGATAATTGCCACTTTTTAACATAAAGAAGGAATACCGCTGGGGCCAGGATGTCTGTATTCTTGAATCTACCATTTCCATTTTACAAGTGAGGCTTGTTGGGCTCTTTCTACCTTGTTAGTTGCTGAGTCCAACTTGACCCACCTCAAGATGGGAAAAAGTCAAAGAGCCACAAGGTCTCCACAGCTAGAGTGTTCACTTTTGACAAGAGCTCAGTAGCTCTTGGTACTAGGTACTCAAGGTAATAACTACATTTCAAAAAGAGTGTACCTGGTAGCTATGTCAGAGGGGAGCAAGTCCAAAATCCCAAAGGGTGTCTTCAGGTAGAGGCTCCAGTCAGTACAGAGATTCACAGCTCAAAGAAGTTAGTAGGATCGTAGAGCCCCTAACATAAGCTTGCTGGACAGCTTCTAACTCAGCCTGTTGAATTGGGCCCTACAAAAAGGATGCCAGTCTGTAGGTTAGCCAAGATTAAGGCCATAGTAGAATGCCCAAGTGAAGCCATACCACCTCCTATACCCAGAGCCCATCAAGGTACTGGGCCTCCTTTGGTGGTTAGGACAGAGGTAGGGGGACTGTAAAAAGACAATAATTTTTCTTTGACTGCCAAAATGACTGCCCATTATGAATATGGCCAGAAAGACCCAAAAAACTATCTGGTAAGCAGTCCACCTAATATTGTCAGCGTTTATCAGCCACTTCTGCTAGTGGAGACATGGTAAGACCACATTCATGACTGTTGAGACTGAGGCTTTTAACTTGCAAATCAATAGGACATCATCTATACAGTGAAATGTATGGATATCAGAGGGTACAAGTATTCAGGTTAAATCCCAACCCACTAACTGGTGGAAAATGGTAGATGGGTAGGTATCCCTAAAGGAGTACTACAAATGTTTACAAACTGATCTTAGTCCTCAGGTGTCAGTGGTGTACAAAAGGTGGGATGGCAATGTCCAAGTGTCAGCGGTCTGTGTAATAGATTCAGTAAGTCACAATGTTTGGAACAGCTAAGGTATGGAGGCAACAACTGAATTCAGTTGGTAATAATGCACTGTAAGTCACCAGCTCCATTAGCAAATTTTACTGGCCATACAGGAATGTTGCATTGAGATAATGCATTTCTTAATTTCTCTGCTGCCTTTAAGTCCTTAAGGAAGGCCATGGTTTCCCTTTGTCCTCCTAGGATTCTGTAATTTTTCTATTGAACACTCTGGAAGGGAACATGGAAACAGGTAAGTAGTGATTTGTATGTGACACTGGCACTTCTTTACACATGACTCTTCCAATAATTCTGATGTTTATGAAATGGAGATGATCCAGCATATAACACAATAACTCCTCATACACATTCAGACGTAGAAACAACAATAGTTGTTGCTAGGTCAGTTAAATTTTCCTAAAGAGTCTCACCTGTAAGGTTAAGTTAGTTCCCTTCTCCATTGTGAACTATGCCCAAGTCCCACAAGCTAAATCTAGGTGACTTTCCCTTCCTTCCTGGGGTAGGAAGAAACTTTGCTCACCACCAGCAAAGCTACACCACCACTGCCATAAACTCTTCCAGCCTAGGCCACTGAGATGCAAATGACACAAGCACAGATTGCAGCTGAAAAAACTACATGGTGACTACACAACTGCATCCATCCAGAATCAAATCCAATGTACCTTACTGAAACAACACCTCAAGACCCATCTGAACAAATGTCTTTCCCTATAAAACTTCCCCAAAAGAGGTGACTATTATACCAGATATGAAGAAATCTACATAGAGACATATCAAACATGAAAAAGCAAGGAAACATGACACAAAGGAACACAATAATTCTCTAGTAACAGATCCCAAGCATAAGGAAATACATAAAATTCCAGAAAAATACTCAAAATAATAACCTTAAGGAAACTCTGAGATACAAAAGAATATAGATTGATCATTTGATAAAATCAGGGGAAAAATAATGATTTGGGTGAGAAATTCAACAAAGAGATGGATATCATAACATAGGAATGCTGTGAAGAATTAAATGAATGAAATAAAAAATATAATCAAGAACTTTAACATCAGACTAGACCAAGCAGAATAAAAAATTTCTGAATTTGAAGACAGTTCCTTTGAAATAACTCAGACAGACAAAAAAAAATCCTCACCTATCAAGTATAACCTTGACTGTAAATGGATCACATGCCAACTTAAAAACTACACACTGGATGAATGAATAAACCTAACAAGATGCAAATATATGTTGCCTAAAGAAAAATCACTTCACTGGCATACACTTGAAATCAAAGAGATGGAAAAAGATATTCCACACAAACAGAAACCAAAAGCAAGCAGGGATAGGTATACTTACATCAGACAAAACAGACTTCAACTAAAAAGCTGTCAGCAGAAATAATGAAGAACATTATATAATGATAACCAAGGGATCAACTCAGCAAGAGAATAACAATTGTAAATATTGTTTATAGCACCTATATATGTAAAGCAAATATTGTTAAATCTAAAGAGAGAGATGGGCCCCAATACAATAATAGCTGGAGACTTCAACAATCCACTATCAGCATTGGACAGATCACCTAGAAAGAAAATCAACAAAGAAACATTGGATTTAAATTACACCATAGACCAAAGGGACTTAACAGACACTTATAGTACATTTCACTTTAACAGCTGCCAAAACATTCTTTTCATCAGCACACAGAACATTCTTCAGGAATGACCATATGTTATAACACAAAACAAGTCTCAAACACTTTTCAAAATTGAAATCTTATCTAGTCTCTTATCTGACCATAATGGAATAAAACCAGAAATCAGTAAGAGAAACATTTAAAATTACACAAATACATGGAAATTAAACAATATGCTGATGAATAACCTCTGGGTGAAGAAAGAAATTAAGAATTAAAGTTCATTGAGGGTTGGGTGCAGTGGCTCATGCCTGTAATCCCAGCACTTTGGGAGGCTGAGGCAGGTAGATCATTTGAGGTCAGGAGTTCAAGACCAACCTGGCCAACATGGTGAAACCTCATCTCTACTAAAAATACAAAAATTAGCAGGGTAGTAGTGGCATATGCCTGTAATCCCAGCTACTTGGGAGGCTGAAGCAGGAGAATCGCTTGAGTCTGGAAGGCAGAGGTTGTGATGAGTCAAGATTGTGCCTCCAGTCTGGGCAACAGAGTGAGACCCTGTCTCAAAAAAAAAAAAAAAAAAAAAAAAAAATTAAAGCTCATTGAAACAAATGAAAATGGAAACACAACATAACCAAAATCTTAAAACAGCAAAAGCAGTTTTAAGAGGCAAGTTTATAGCAATAAATGCCTACATCAAAAAACTGGAAAAATTTTAAATAAACAACTCAATGAACTAGGAAAGCAAGAACAAACCAGACACAAAATTAGTAAAAGAAAAGAAATCATAAAAATCAGAGCAAAAATAAATAAAATTGGTACTAAATAAATAGAAAAAATCAACAAAAGTTGTTTTTTGAAAAGATAAAATGGAAAAACCATTAGCAAGACTAGAAGAAAAAATAGAGAAGACTCAAATAAATAAAAATAGAAAAAGAGGAGACATCACAATGGATACCACAGAAATTAAAAAAATCATTAGAGACCACCATGAACAATAATATATCAACAAATTTGAAAACCTAGAGGAAATGGATATATGGGAAACATACAACCTGCCAAGACTGAACCAAGAAGAAACAGAAAGTCTGAACAGACCAGTAAGAAGTAACAAGAACGAATTAGTAATAAAACATCTCCTAACAGAGTCCAGGACCAACTTGCTTGACCAACCTCTGAATTCTACTGAACTTTAAAGAAGAATTAATACAAATTCTTCTCAAACTATTCCAAGAAATAAACCAGAGAAAACTCTGTATTAGTTTGTTCTCACACTGTTATAAAGAACTACCTGAGACTGGGTAATCTATGAATTGACTCACAATTCTACAGGCTTACAGGAAGTATGGCTGGAAGGCCTCAGGAAACTTACAATCATGGCAAAAGGCAAGGAATAGCAAGCACCTTCTTCACATGTTAGCAGGGGAGAGAGCTAGAGAGATAGAGAGAGACAGAGAGAGAGACAGAGACACAGAGAGAGAGAGACAGAGAGACAGAGAGGTGCCCACACTTTTAAACCATCAGATCTCCTGATAACTCAGTCACTATCATGAAAACAGCAAGAGAGAAATCCTCCCCCAAGATCCAGTCATCTCCCACCAGGCCCCTTGTCCAATCTGACATTAGATTTGGGCAGGGACACAAATTCAAACCATATCACTCTTCCTAACTCATTGTATAAGACCAGCATGACCCTGATACAAAAAGCAGACAAAGACACAACAAAAAAAAGAAAATTACAGGCCAATATCCCTGATTAATGTAGATGCAAAGTCCCAAACAAAATGCTAGCAAATCAAATCCAGTAATACACCGTGATCAAGTGGGATTTATCCCAGGAACTCAAGGATGGTTCAGCATGTGCAAATCACTAAACACGATACATCGCATCAACAGAAAGAAGGACAAAAACCATATGATTATCTCAATAGATTAGAAAAAGGATTTGATAAAATTCAACATCCCTTTATGATAAAAACTCTTAATCAATTAGGTATAAAATGAAAGTACCTCAATACTAAATTTAGTGTATTTAGTACACTTCAGTATACAATTAAGGCCCTACATGACAAATGCACAGCTAACATCATACTGAATGGGGGAAAAGCTTTCAGCTAAGAACTGAAACAAGACAACACCCACTTTAACCACTTTTATTCAACATGGTACTGGAAGTTGTAGCCAGAGTAATTAGGCAACAGAAAGAAATTAATGGCATCCAAATTGGAAAGGAGGAAGTCAAATTATCCGTTTGCGGAGACATGATCTCATATACAGAAAAATGTAAAGACTACCAAAGCTCTTAGAACTGGTCAATGAATTCAATAAAGATGAGGGATACAAAACTAACATACAAAAATCCAGGAAGAAAAGCCAGAATGGCCAACTAGAAACAGCCAGGAAGAGCTTCTCTCATCAAGATAAGATCATCAAGAAGACCAACACACTCCAAGCAGATCTTTGGAAGGAAGGCACTGAGAGTGGATAGAGGGAAGATGCGAACTCTGGTTGAAGTGGGAGGAAGCTGGGAACCCTGCATGTGGTTGCCAAGCACCAGGACTCATTCCTGGCCCCAAGCAGCTCCTAAGGAAAGTGTAAGTTAAATAGGTTATAGATTGGTCCAGTCTCAACATGGATCTCCAGAATCCTAGCTGCAGGTGACCCCATGATCCCCACAGACATTTGAGCTGACAGGGAGAGCTGCTTGGAAAGTAGGCAGGGACTGGACTTCAACCTGTATGGAGCCCAGAGGGTTTAGGTACAGGAAAACTGCAGTGGACCATGGCCAGAGATAGCCATTCTGCAAGGCCTGCAATATTCCTCTAGGTGACTTTGGCTTTTGTTGACTGTTGGACCTGGACAGAACAGGGGTATCTTGCCTGTGAGACAGGGCCAATTTGGTCTGAGTGGTTCAGCTCCCTGATCTGCTGGCCACTCCCAGAGTCCCTGCTTGGCCACACCTACTTGCAGCGCAGTCTCAGATGCCCCACCAGGGTGTTACCCAGAAATCACTGCCATGTATGACAAACCCACAGCCAACATCATACTGAACAGGCAAAGGCTGGAAGCATTCCCCTTGAGAACCAAAACAAGGCAAGTATGCCAACTCTCACTATTCCTATTCAATGTAGTTCTGGAAGTTCTATCCAGAACAATCAGGCAAGATAAAGAAATAAAAGGCATCCAAAAAGGAAGTAAAGAAGTCAAACTATCCCTGTTTGCAGATGATATAATTCTATACCTAGAAAACCCCATAGCCTCTGCCCAAAGGCTACGAGATCTAATAAACAACTTCAGCAAAGTTTCAGGATGCAACAATTAATATATAAAAATCATTAGCATTTCTATGCACCAATAATGTCCAAGCTGAGAGCCAAATCAAGAATGCAATCCCATCCACAATAACTAAAATAAGAGTAAAATATCTAGAAATACAGGTAACTATGGATGTGAAAGATCTCTACAACTAGAGTTACAAAACACCACTAAAAGAAATCAGAGACAAGACAAACAAATGGTGAAACATTCCATGCCCATAGAGAGGAAGAATCAATATCGTTAAAATAGCCATACTGCCCCAAGCAATTTATAGATATATTACTATTTCTGTCAAACCTCCAATGACATTTTTCACAGAATTAGAAAAAAGCTATACTAAAATTCATATGGAGCCAAAGAGAGCCCAAATAGCCAAAGCAATTCTAAGCAGAAAGAACAAAGATGGAGGCATCACACTATCCAACTTCATACTACGGTACAAGGTAACAGTAACCAAAACAGCATGGTATTGGTACAAAAACAGACACATAGACCAATGGAACAGAATAGCAAACCCAGAAATAAAGCCACATACCAATATCCATCTGATTTTGACAAAGTTGACAATAACATGCAATGGGGAAAATACTCTCTACTCAATAAATGGTACCAGGATAACTTGCTAGCCATATGCAGATGATTAAAACAGACTCCTTCCTTTCACCACACACACATACAAAATCAACTCAAGATGGATTAAAGACTTAAATGTACAACCTAAAACTATAAAAACCCTAGTAGGAAACCTAGGAAACCATTCTGGATATCAGCCCTGGAAAAGATTTAATGATGAAGACTCCAAAAACAATTGCAACAAAAATAAAAATTGACAAGTGGGACCTAATTAAACAAAAGAGCTTCTGCCCAGCAGAAGAGACTATCAACAGAGTAAACAGACAACTTAAAGAATAGGAGAAAATATTTGCAAACTATGCTTCTGACAAAGATCTAATATCCAGAATCTATAACGAACTTGAATCAACAAGCAAAAAGTGAAAAACCCCAATAAAAAGTGGACAAATGACATGAACAGACACTTCTCAAAAGACAAATACACCACCAACAAACATATGAAAAAATGCTTAACATTACTAATCATCAAAGAGAAATGCAAATCAAAACCACAATAATGTTGACATCTCACATCATTCAGAATGGCCATTATTAAAAAGTCAAAAAACAATAGATGCTGGTGAGGCTGTGGAGAAAAGGGAACACTTATATACTGTTAGTGTAAATGTAAATTAGTTCAGCCACTGTGGAAAGCTGTTTGGAGATTTTTCCAAAAACTTAGAACTACCACTAGAACCAGCAATCCTATTACTAGGTATATGCCCAAGGAATATAAATTATTTTACCAAAAAGACACATGCATATATATATATGTTCATCACAGCACTATTCACAATAGTAAAGACATGGAATCAACCTAGACTCCCATCAGTGGTAGACTGGATAAGGCAAATGTGGTACGTATATACCATGGAATCTGATGCAATCATAAAAAAAATGAAATAATGTCATTTGCAGAAACATGGATGCAGCTGAAGACCATTATCCTAAGGGAATTAATGCAGGAATAGAAAAATGAAACATTCTCACTTATAAACAGGAGCTAAACACTGAATACATATGACAGAGAGAAGGGAATAGATATCAGGGCCTACTTGAGAGTGGAGGATGGAAGTAGGGTGAGTATCGAAAAACTACCTATTGGATACAATATTTGCTACCTGGGTGATAAAGTAATTTGTACACTAAGCCCCAGAGACATGCAATTTATCCATGTAACAAGCCTGCAGAAGTACCTCCTGAACCTAAAATAAAAGTTGGAAGGAAAAAAACAACAAAAATCAGTAGTTTCTATACACAGTGAGCTAGCTAAAAAAGAAATCAAAAAGGCAATCCCATTTACCATAGCTATAGTAAAAATAAATAACCTAGGAATAAACTTAACCAAGGAGGTAAAAGACCTCTACAAGGAAAACTATGAATCACTGAGGAAAGAAAGAAGATACAAACAAATGGAAAGATAGCCCATGTTCATAAATTGTAAGAATTAATATTTTTAAAACATCCATACTACCCAAAGCAATCTACAGGTTCAATCCAATTTCTATTAAAACTTCAATGCCTTTTTTTACATAAATAGAAAAAATAACCCTAAAATCCACATGGAACCATAAAAGACCCTAAACAGCCAAAGCAATCTTGAGCAAAAAGAACAAAGCTGGATCCATCAAACTCCCTGGTTTGAAATTTTGTTATAAAGCTACTGTAATCAAAACAGCATGGCACTGGCATGACACATTAAACCAATTACAGGCAGACAGCCGAGTAATAAACCCAAGTATTTAGTATTTATAATTAATTGATTTTTTGACAAAGATGCCAAAAACACAATGAGGAAAGAACACACTCTTTAATAAATAGTGTTGGGAAAAACGGATCCCCAATTGCAGAAGATGAAATTGGACACTTACACCATACACAAAAATCATCTCAAAATGTATAAAAGACTTAAATGTAAGATGTGAAACTGTTAAGTTAATAGAAGAAAACATAAGGGAATATCTCTACAATACTGGCCTATATAATGATTTCTTGGATAGGACTCCAAAAACCCAGGCGTCAAAAGCAAAAATAGACAAACGGAGTTGCATCAATTCAAAAGCTTCTGTACAAGAAAGGAAACAATGAACAGAGTGAAGAGACAAACCATGAACTGGAAGAAAATATCTGCACACCATACAGCTGATAAGAGGCTAATCTCCAAAATATATAAGGTACCAAAACAACTGAAAAGCAAGAAAACAAATAACCTAATTTAAAAATGGGCAAGGGATCTGAACAGTCATTGCTCAAAGGATGTAAATTAGCACAGCCATTTTAGAAAGTATTATGGAGGTTCCTAATAAAACTAAAAATAGAATTACAATATGGTCCAGCAATCCTACTTCTGGGTATATATCCAAAGGATTTGAAATTGGTATATAAAGAGATATTTGCATCCCCATGTTTACTGTTGTGCTATTTATAATAGCTAAGATATGGAAGCAACGTAAGTGTCTGTCAACAGATTAATGGATAAAGAAAATATAGTATATGTACACAGTGGAATACTATACAGCCTTAAAAAAGAAGAAAATTCTGTCATTTGTGATAATATGGATAAAACTGGAAGACACCATGCAAAATGAAATAAGTCAGACACAGAAAGAAAAATACTGCATTATCTCACTTACATGTGAAATCTCATAGAAACAGACTAGAAAGGTGGGTACCAGAGGCTGGCGGAAGAAGAAAAGAGGTGAGAAAAAGAAAGATGTTCAAAGAGGTATGAAGTTTCAGTTAGAATGCAGAAATAAGTTCTAGTGATCTATTCCACTGCAAGGTGACCACAGTTAATAATAATGTACATTTCCAAGTTGCTAAAATACATTTGTAACGTTCTCACTACAAAAAATGATAAATTGGTGAGGTGATGTATATGTTAATTAGATTGATTGACTCTTTCTATAATATATATAGAGATTATAAGATCAGACTGTTGGCTTATGCCTGTAATCTCAGCACTTTGGGAGGCCAAGGCGCCTGTAGTCCCACCTACTCAGAAGGCTGAGGCAGGAGAATTACTTGAACCCGGGAGGTGGAGGCTACAGTGAGCCAAGATCGCACCACAGCACTCCAGCCTGGGCAACAGAGCGAGACTTTGTCCCCAAAAAAAAAAAAATCACATTGTATCTCATAAATATACACAATTTTTTGTTAATTTATGAAAAAAATTAAAATAATAAAATTTAAAAGGCTGTTGATAAAATAATTACAAGGTGCATTTCACACGCATGGTTTTTGATTCAAAGTACAGAGTTAGCAAGGACAATGTTTTGGGGAGATTATGGCATATTTCCCAACAGTACCATCAAGCATTATTAAGGGACTTAAATTTCATGAGTGGAATTCATGACTTAAAGAGGGCAGTTAAACATAAATGGATAAATAGAAGATATGAGGTTGATGATGTCACATATATCACTCCCTGCCTTCCTTAACCCTAATCTTCTGCCGACCCTACAGGCTTTTAAACTCAAAGACTCATAAATTATTAGAGGTCTTACCACTTACCCTTTGTGGAATTAATCTTACTGCCTTATGCCTGACATTTAGTGTGTCAGAGCTAGACGGTTCATCCGCCTTAAGAGTATTAAAATGATTTGAATTTCCTATGACTAGCTGATTGATTTAATTACATACAATGAGGCCCTGGAGTTATAATATATCCAGAGTTTCCAGAGCAAATGCCTCAAGACCCTGCAGTATTTTTAACTAAATAATTCAACAAATATTTATTGACTGCCTACCATGTACCCATCACTATTAGTGGTGAGTTCTAAGTAGTAAGAGCTCTAATTATGTATGAGTCTTTGAATTTAAAATACTCATCATTATTACTAGATAGTAAGATATGGGGGTAAATAAGACTAAATCTTAGTACTATCTGTAATTTAAAGTCAAATGGGAGTAATAGACAATAAATGAGTAAAGAAACATAATATGATACCAGGAAATGATACATGAAGAAAGAATACCAGGGATGGAGGAGGGTGGATGGATAGGTAATTATTTTACATAGAGTGGTCAGAGAAGCCCCCCTGCCCTCCACTAATGAGGGAACATCTGAGCTGAGTCCTAAATGGTGCGAATGAAGGAACCTGGAGAAGATCTGCAGGGGAGAGCATTCCCCTGACAGAGAAGAATATCAGAAAAACCTTGAGGCTGAAAAAAGTTTAGTTTGTTCAAGGAATAGCAAGAAGACTAATGTGGCTGAAGCAGAGTGAACAAAGGGAACAATGCTAAGACATGAGGACAGAAAGATTAAGTGGGGCATTGTAGATGATGGTGAGAAGTTTGGACTTTATTTCAGGCATGAAAACATGCTATTGAAGAATACTGATCAGGGGAGTGACATGATTTAGATGACATCTTTACAAGATTGGTCTGGCTGCTTTGAGAAGAACAAACTAGATAGAAGCAAAATTTGGAGTGGGAAAACTCGGTTTTTATAGCAGACAGGAGAGATAAGAGTAGCTTGGTCTAAGGTGATAGCAATGACAGTGGTGGATTTCAGATATATTTTGAATAAAGAATTAACAAGACTTGAGAGTGAATTGGATATAAGAGATGAGAGAAACCACGATACCAAGGTTGACTTCTAGGGTGTTGGTCTTAAAAGTTTAGAGGTGCCATTTATAAGAATATAAGCTCCACAAGAACATTTGTTTTTGTCTTTTATGTTCAACAACATGTTTCATACACCTAGAAATAATGTCTGGAATGTTTATATGCTGAAAAGATTAAATGAAGAGGGAACATTAAGAGGAGGGAATCTAAATTAGGGGTGGAGAGTCAGTGGAGGTGAAATTAAGAATTCAGTCTTCATCATGTAAAGTTTGACATTTCTGTAAGATATCTAAATGGAGTAAGTTCTTACATATATACTCCTGGAGTTCAATGAAGAGCTCCAAGATGTGGGAGTTATTCATTTACAAATGACATTTAAAGTTACAGGACTGAATGAATAACGTAGAAAGGTTAGAGAAAAAATAAAATACAAGGACTGGGTGTGAGACAATCCTACATTTAGAAATTGGAAGAGGAGACCTCCCCAGCAAAGAGCAGTCAATAAAGAAGGAAGAAAACTAGGAGAATGCAATATTACAAAAGGCCAGTGAAAAAGATCAGTTTCAAGAAAAAGGTACAACTATTTGTGTCAAATGTGGCTGAGTAGTCACAAAGATGAGGACTGAGAACTGATAACCACATTTAGTAATATAGAAGTCACTGGGGACTCAGTCGTGGGTTCATTGGAATGTGGTTCAGGGTCAAGATGACAAGAGTATGGCTGTAAGATCTGTTAAGATCTCAAAAAGACTTAAGGTGGTGACTTATAGGCCTACTCAGCTAGACAAAAATTATTTTAAGAATCTTAAGTAGCATTTTAGGCCTTTGCCAGACAAGGGCATTTCTAAATTTCTTAAGGACATTTTGCCACAGCACCCTGACTCTCAGCCCAGGGAAATAAGGGCCTGTCTTGATATTTAGAAGTGTAACATTTGACTAATTGAGATCTTAATTTGATACACAGGAAGCCCATAAAATCTTTAAGAGAATCATAGCATATTAGACTGAAAGGAACAGAGATAGTTTAGAATGAAAAGACACATATGTAAAATTTCAATTCTTCACTGAAAGCAAAAATGAAAAGACACATTTGAACCCTCAACTTCCTACACACAGAACATGGGCTGCAAATACAAACAGAAGTTCTTTCTTATGGAAAAAGGATTATTCAAGGTAAGGCCAAAACTTGAGGGCAAGGCCAAGAACTTCAGAATTACTGTGGTCAACTGACTGATGTATGCCTCATATTTTCCCTCCCTCTGCCTTTAAAATGTGTCTGTTCCAATTTTCCTGTTCCTGGCCCACTATTATATGCAGGGGACAGATAACTGATCTCTTCAATTCGTAGGTTTTAAGTTTGAGAGGAGCCATACCTAAAGAGCCTCACCCACATGAACCTTAGATGGTAAAATTCTATACTTCAAGCCTGAGTTTGATGCAGTAATAACATGATGTTGAGGATCATAGGAGGGAAGTGAGTATATTTTGCATGTGGGAGAAAGATGACTTACTTGGAACTTAATCTCCAAATATGGCCCCCAATGCACAACCCCTCCCAAGATTCATGCCCTTCTGTAGTCCCCTCCCATATTAAATCAGGACTAAGCATGGGACTTCCTGTAATTAACAGAATGTAGTGAGGGTGACCCTGTGCTAGTCCCAAGCCTATGTATTAAGGAGACCTGAAGCTACTGTTTTTGTATTTTGGAAGCCTTGAATTGCCACATAAAAAGCTCAGCTGCCTTGTTAGAGAGATTACATAGAGAGACCACAAGAAGAAGCCCCATGGAGAGGAAGAAGGATAATTCCCAAGATTACATGGAAAGAGAGATCTATGTATTATCTTTCTATCTATCCTGATATATATATCTGAGAAAGAAAGAAGGAGAGAAACAGACACATCAAACCAGATGTTCTTTCATCCCAGCTGAGCCCAGCTTTAACAGCTTTTCAATGTGTAAGACAAGTGAGCAATCACGAGTGTTCCAGCCCAATCAGTTTCCTAGATAACTAGAAGTCCAACTAACATCCAACATCAAGTGGACCAGAAGAACTGCCCAGCAAGCATCTTGAGAGATAATAAAATGGTTGTTTTAATCCACTAGATTTCGGAGTGGTTTGTTATACAGCAATAAATAATTCATTTATCAAATGAAAACTGAATATTTTGGAAGCCAGCCTGAATGTAATACAGAAATTAAAAGGTAAACTACAAATTATGTGCCTATACAAGTGGTTAATATCTTGAAAATAAAAATAGTTCATTAAAAAACCTAAACAAAATCCCCAAGTCTTCAAAAGAAAAAATAATGGACAAAGGAGATGATCTGTCTACTCACAGCAGGGAAAACCAAAATGACTAAAGAGCAAGAAGAAGTTTTAATCATTATTTAAAAGACCATTAATACGCAAATGCTGTTGGCAAGAATGTGAAGTGGTACAATCTTTCTGGAGAGCAATTTATTAGCATGCCATTTCTGTAATAACTAGGAGATAATCACAGATCCACAGATCCAAATAAATAAGTAAAAGAATGTTAATTTCAAACTTAATGTTCAACAATATAAAAACTGTTTAAAAACTTATGGAATATTAATATTTGAGGATAGTCTACATCCTGCAAATGTTTAAGAAAATTCATGTAGCATGTGTGTAAAGTAAAAAAAGAATATAAAAATTATATATCTGTTTTGATTCAAGCTTTAAAAATTCATAAAAGATATATGTATATATGCATAATCAAGACTAAAAGAAAATAAAATTGTTAAATGTAGCAGAATTATAACTACTTTTATTTTCTCTTCTATACATCTCTCCATTTTCTAAATATTCTGTGACTGTGCATTACTTTCACATTCAGAAAAAACAAGAATGTTATTTTTAAGTCATATTAATTAAGCTATTGACATAGGTAATTGAGAATCATTTCCAGTTACATTTATATCTTTTGAAATTTGGGAGAGAATTTAGAAATGACCTAGTCTGATCTACCATTCAAATGATGAGAAAAATAGGTCTAGAGATTTAGATGCCCAAGCTAGTATGTAAAAGCAGAATCTTACCTGGAACTCAAATTCTTTATCCTCTGACCTATATATCTTTTTATACCATTTAATGAACTACCTATAATAGTGATACCAATAAGACGTAAAGATTGAGCCAAGATGGCTGAATAGACGCAACTCTGGTGCACAACACCCAGTGAGAGAGACGCAGAAATCCATAGATTTCCTAGCTCCAACCAAGATACCAGGTGCATTTCAATGGGTCTAGTCCGATGGTGAGCAAAGCCCAGGCAGAGCAGACCGAGGTGGGGAGAGGTGCCGCTTCATCCAGAAAGTGCATCTGACAGGTGAGTTGGAGGCTTCCCCTCTGGAACTCCGGACCAGATACAGTGCTTCCCCCAAAACCTCAGCAATACACAGGACAGGGGATCTTTGCCAGTCAAGCACAGGGAATTACAAGCGCAGAGTTGAATAATAACCCAGGACGGTGTCCCAGATTGATGCACAGATCTAAGCAAACGCATAAGCACATAAGCCGGCCAGGAGAGCCTGGGGACAAGCTATCGCCCCCTCCCCCAGCCCGGAGAAAGAGGGAGCTGAGGCAGGAGGACAGAAGCAGCAACTAGGCGGGCCCCTCCCCTACGACCACAGAGAGGGAGCTGAAAACAGGGAGATAGGCAGTGTGGCTGGGAGGGTCCCTACCCTCCCCCACACACCCCAGAGGGCTGAAGCACTAAGTCTAGCGTGTTGCACAGGCAGTGCCAGAGTCTGAGCTGAACCCTGAATGATCCAGCCATGTGGAGGAAGGACATAGCCCACCATTAAAGGGGTGGGACTAGGCTTTAACAAAAAACACAGGAAACCTATGTAGCAAAGGGATGCAACTCTTGACTACCCAACAGGGCCTCCAGGTCATCAGAAGAGGCAGGCCTAATCTCCCAGTGTAAACTAACAAACAAAAACCAGGAAGTTTACCTAGCAACCTGAAGGAGTCCATAGAAAACAAGTAGTGCCTTGACAGGCAGACAAGCAACCTCATCAAGCAGCTCCCTGACACCACAGCCAGGTAAATCCACAAAGATGGGAAAAAAACAGTGCAAAAAAGATGAAACCATCAAAGACCAGAACATCTCTTCTCCTTCAAGGGATCACAGCTCCTCAACAACATGGGGACACAACATGACTGAGAAAGAGTGCAATGAATTGACAGAAACAGGCTTCAGAAAGTGGATAATAAACTTTTCTGAACTAAAGGAACATGTTCTAACACAATGCAAAGAAACCAAAAACCTTGAAAAAAGGTTAGACGAAATGCTAACTATAATAACAAGCTTAGAGAAGAACATAAACAACTTGATGGAGTTGAAAAACACAGCACGAGAACTACATGAAGCAAACACAAGTTTTAATAGCCGAATCAATCAAGCAGAAGAAAGGATATCAGAGATTGAAGACCAACTGAATGAAATAAAAAGAGAAAGCAAGACAAGAGAAAAGAGTGAAAATAAATGAACAAAGCCTCCAAGAAATATGGGATTCTATGAAAAGACCTAATGTACACTTGATTGGTGTACCTGAATATGATGGGGAGAATGAATCCAAGCTGGAAAACATGCTCCAGGATATTATCCAGGCCTAGCAACGCAGTCCAATATTCAAATCCAAGAAATACAGAGAACTCCACAAAGATATTCCTCAAGAAGAGCAACACCAAGGCACATAATCATCAGATTCAACAGGATTGAAATGAAGAAAAAAATACTAAGGGCAGCCAGAGAGAAAGGTCAGGTCACCCACAGAGGGAAGCCAATCAGGCTCACAGTGGATCTCTCGGCAGAAACCCTACAAGCCGGAAGAGAGTGGGGGACAATATTCAACATCCTTAAAGAAAAGAACTTTCAACCCAGAATCTTATATCCAGCCAAACTAAGCTTCATAAGTGATGGAAAAATAAAATCCTTTACAATCAAGCAATTACTGAGAGATTTTGTCACCACCAGACCTGCCCTACAAGAGCTCCTGAAAGAAACACTAAGCATGGAAAGGAACAAGTACTAGCCACTGCAAAAGCACACCAAATGGCAAAGACCAAAAATGCAATGAAGAAAATGAGTCAGCTAATGGGCAAGAAAATCAGCCAGTAACAAAATGGCAGAATCAACTTCTCACATAACAATATTAACATTGAATGTAAACGGTCTAAATGCCCCAATTGAAAGACACAGACTGGCAAACTGGATAAAAAGTCAAGACCGATCGGTGTGCTGTATTCAGAAACCCATCTCACATATAAAGACACATATAGACTCAAAATAAAGGGATGGAAGAAGATTTACTAAGCAAATGGAGAACAAAAAAAAGCAGGGGTTGCAATCGTAGTCTCTGATAAAACAGACTTCAAACCAACAAAGATCAAATAGACAAAAAAGGGCATTACATAATGGTAAAAGGATCAATCAAACAAGAAGTGCTAACTATCCTAAATACATACGCACCCAACACAGGAGCACCCAGATGCATAAAGCAAGTTCTTAACAACCTAAAACATGACTTAGACTCCCACACAATAAGAGTGGGAGACTTCAACACTCCACTGTCGATATTATACAGATCAACGAGACAGAAATTAACAAGGACATCCAGGACTTGAATGCAGAACTGGACCAAGTGGACCTAATAGACATATACAGAACACTCCACCCCAAATCCAGAGAATATACATTTTTCTCAGCACCACATCACTCTTACTCTAAAACTGACCACATCATTCGAAGCAAATCACTCTTCAGCAAATGTAAAAGAATGGAACTCATAACAAACAGTCTATCAGACCACAGCACAATCAGATTAGAACTCAGGATTAAGAAACACACTCAAATCTTCACAACCACTTGGAAACTGAACAACTTGCTTCTGAGTGTTGACTGGATAAACAATGAAATTAAGGCAGAAATAAAGATGTTCTTCAAAACTAATCAGAATGAAGACACAACCACCAGAATCTCTGGGACATCTTTAAAGCAGTGTCTAGAGGAAAATTTATAGCAATAAATGCCCACATGAGAAACAAGAAAAGATCTAAAATTGACACCCTATTATCAAAATAGAGCTAGAGGAGCAAGATCAAAAAAACTCAAAAGCTAGCAGAAGACAAGAAAGAACTAAGATCAGAGCAGAACTGAAGGAGATAGAGACACAAAAAACCTGTCAAAAAAATCAATAAATCCAGGAGCTGGTTTTTGGAAAAGATCAACAAAATAGACCACTAGCCAGACTAATGAAAAAGAAAAGAGAGAAGAATAAAATAGATACAATAAAAAACGATAAAGGGGATATCACCACTGATACCACAGAAATACAAACCACCATCAGAGATTACTACAAACAACTCTATGCACATAAACCAGTAAACCTGGAAGAAATGGATAAATTCTTGGACACTTGTACTCTACCAGGACTAAACCAGGAGGAAGTTGAAACTATGAATAGACCAATAACAAGGGCTGAAGTTGAGGCAGCAATCAATAGCCTACCAACCAAAAAAAGTCCAGGTCCACATGGGTACACAGCCGAATTCTACCAGACATACAAAGAGGAGCTGATTCCATTCCTTCTGAAACTATATCAAACAATACAAAAAGAGGGAATCCTCCCTAACTCATTTTATGAGACCAACATCATCCTGATACCATAACCCGGCAGAGACTCAACTAAAAAAGAAAACTTCAGGCCAATATCTATGATAAACATTGACACCAAAATCTTCAGTAAAATACTGGCAAACCAAATGCAACAGCACATCAAAAAGCTTATTCATCACAATCAAGTAGGCTTCATCCTGGCGATGCAAGGCTGGTTCAACATATGCAAGTCCATAAACGTAATCCATCATATAAACGGAACCAAAGACAAAAACTGCATGATTATCTCAATAGATGCAGAGAAGGCCTTCGAAAAAATTCAACAGCCCTTTATGCTAAAAACTCTCAATAAACTAGGTATCGACGGAACAGATCATAAAATGATAAAAGCTATATATGACAAACTTACAGCCAATATCATAATGAAGGGGCTAAAGCTGGAAGAATTCCCTTTGAAATCATGCA